>JAADVB010000149.1:0-47163 GCA_023334545.1 Salisapilia sapeloensis | reverse complement strand
GCGTCTTGTCCCCATTGCACTGATCCTGCCCGTCCATTTCGTCCGAATGAAGCTGCTATCCTCGAAGCACCAGTTTGCGCTACTTTACCGACACTTCAAAAGTCGGTGACACGGCTGTCAATTGCCGCCATTCTCTGCCTGTCGATTGGCTGAAAAAGTAGGAAGTACGTAGCAACCTTGGCGATGTATCTGCAAACCGGTCTAGCGTTAGTGAAACTTGTTACCAGTTCTGCAGGTGCTGATTCGGACGTTGTGTAGAAGTAGTGCATGTATTTATAGCTGACAAGAGTAATGAAACGGTGTGTGAGAGTTGAGCTTGGAATAGTCCTTTCGTGGCAACTCTTTGGAATAGGATGGCGCCCAAGAAGGGGAAGAAAGGAAAGGGAAAAGGAAAAGGAGGGGGTAAGAAGGGTGGTGGAGAGAAAGCTGTGGTGGATGAACAGGAACAGGAACGCCTGGATCTTGTGAAGCAAGCAAAATCACTACTTGAGATGACAAAGAAAGAGGAACAATCGTTCACTGAGTTTCAACAGCAGCGAGAGAAGATCAACTACTTTTGGATCGTTGAAAAGAAGAACTTGGAAGACATGAAAGCTGAATTAAGAAATAAGGAACGGGAACGACAGGATTTGGAAGAAAAGCATCAAGCTGAGATCAAGGTACAACATCCAAGCTTTTACCACAAGCACTTCTAACATGCGTCACTAGGTCTACAAGCAAAGAGTTAAGCATTTGTTGTACGAACATCAGAATGAGATTACCAAAGTAAAGAAGGGTAGTATTGTCTGTATATACATTTAATATGATTGACTGAATGTAATCGTAGAAATGGAGAAGGAAATTAAGATACGAGAGGATGAGTATCACAATAGTGAAAAGCAATTAAAGAAAGATCGACGCCGTTTGAAACTAGACTTGAAAGAAGCAGAGCTATCTCACGAAGATTATTTAAAGTCTTTGAAACAAGATCATGATCGTCGTATCACTATGCTTCGACAAGAGTTCGAACGACATTCGAAAGAGCTACAACAAAAGTTCGAGCGCAAACGAAAGGTACTACACTTGATTATTATTGTTGACTCGACATCATCCTCATATGTATAGGCTGTACGAGATGAGTTGGAAATAAAGCGGAAGCAAGAGACACAGTCGATTGAAGAGAGGAAGAACCAACATCTTGCTCAACTCATGAGCAGCCATGAGAAAGCCTTTGCAGAGATCAAAAACTATTACAACGATATCACGCATAACAATCTTGATTTAATTAAAAGTTTAAAAGAAGAAGTGAGTGAATTGAAAAAGAAGGAAGCTCAGGATGAAAAGATGTTGTTTGAAATCTCTCAAGAGAATAAACGCATGTCTGAGCCGTTAAAAAGAGCTTTACGTGATGTTGAGCGTCTTCGATCCGACCGAGTGACATATCAAAACGAGCGGCTGGATCTTGGCGAAGCGAAGAAGAAGCTACTTGTCCTTGAAAACGAATATGCAACTCTCTCTTGGGAACTCGAAGTCCTTCAGCAACGTTGTGATCAAGTGACAAAGGAGTATGAAGATCTGAATAGCCATTTCCAAGACAGTATTTACGATGTCCAGCAAAAGACCGGGCTAAAGAATCTTGTTTTAGAAAAGAAAGTAGCGGCAATGACCAAAAGGTTGGATCAGAAAGATGCAGAGCTAAATGAAATACTTGTACATGCGAAACTAGAACCGGATGTCGTGGATCGTGTGAAGAGTAGGCTTGGAGACATCGTGTCACGAAAGACACAGGAGATCACTGACTTACAGAAGCAATTGGAAAAAATTGTAAACAGCCAACAGGAGCTGTCGAGAGCTGTACAGCTAAAGATGAACGAGTACGGTCTACCGATGGATGAGCTCGGCTATGAACCAAAGGAGAGACCTGTTCTTCCAGAGCTACATAACAAAGCAAGTTTCCAGTCCAATGAAAAAAATGCCAGTCTAAAAGTGCGTGAAGCTACACCAGTATCTCCGAACTCACCTACTAAGGTGAAGATGGGATTTAGCAATCAGCAACTAGACACGGTCTAATGCGATGGCTTCTAGATGCATACGACTTTGTTACCGCTTGCTAGAGATTGCAAATGAAAGTAGTGCAAGCTAGAGTATGCATGAACAAAAGTCTGGTTTTAGAAAGAATACATGAACATGAATGGATTAAACGGTCACATCACATTCGATCATACACGAGTACATTCTCTTTCTTCAATCGCTCTCTGTAGTTGAGCCAGTCTCGTTTCAAGTGTCGAAAATCGAGCCTCTGTTTCCTCATGGAAGTTTTGGATGAAGTGGTCTAGAGTAGACAAGATTCTCTCTTGTATCAAATGACCCTTGGGTATCACTTTCATCTTCCCAGTCCTGTCACTCGATCCTTCCACACAGTCGCTCGTATTTTCAGCCAAAGAATCGAAGAAAGAGTTGGAAGCAGGCATTAAATTGGACGCTATGTCGACTGACTTCGATAAGTCTGTAGCAGGCTCGCCTTCATACATCCTGTGGTCCAAAAGACCTTTTGGTTCCATGACCGACGTGAAATCTACTGGTAAATGTTGTAGGTCTTCTGTTGCCAACGACCGGATATTGTGTGCCAGTCGAAACTTGCGTACCCAATCGGCCACTCGATTCGACGTGACTTTAGCTTGGTCATCTGCAAACTGTAAGAAAATTTCAGTGACTTTGTCTGCCAGTGTTTGGCCCGTGACCTCGTTCGCAAGGGTGCGTTGAAGGATGAGCCATTGATAAACGTGGTGCTCAATGGCTGGATGGGGGCTATAAGACGACTGGATCGTCTTTCTTTGTAGTGTAGACGGGTGCTGGGCTTCTAAACAGAACTGAAAGATGCGTTCCCGATTCTTTTTCAAGTCGGACACTTGCTGGCGACTAATATTGTACTCTTTCGCGAGACTTAGTGGCGTCTCTCCTTGATCTAACCGTTGCAGCACCTGTTGCTTGTGCTGAATACTCAGAACAACCCGCTTGCGCTTATTCTGACGTGGTGTCGAAACCTCGGATGGCTCCTCTCGAGGCTTGGCAGTCTCATCGTCGGCACTTGTCTCCATGTCGTGTCGGTTTCCGGTCGCTTCCGGATAAATCTGTGACGAAACATTTGTATAAAGTCCAAATAACTTTTGAAATTCGTTTTTTATCATGGCAGAGCGACGGAGTTTGACGGGGCTTGCGCCAGCTCGCGGCGCAGCATTGAATGATCGAAGTAGTTTAGACGTTTATTAAGGATAACATAATCCATCTTATGAGATGCCTAGAGTATGAGCAAATCTATGACTTCCACCGCGAACGTGCTGCGATGGAAGAAGCTGCTGCCAACGTTCAAACCGGTATGACACTGCTAGATTCTACCTATTTCATACAAACTAAAGTGGTGACTAGAATCGTATCAAGCTACTCTCGCATCGCTACGTCAGAAATCCGCCGAGCTCCAGAAAGACCGTTGGAAATACGATAACATTCGGCTCTAAGAAACAGGAAAAAAGCTTTTTTCATCTCTTTTTATTGATCTCACGAGCGACCTACTTTCTTAAGCGCGCTTGGCCATCTCTTCCAGAATCGTCGTACCAAGTCTGGCCGGAGATCGCGTCACCGTGACACCAGCAGCCTCCAACGCTTCAAACTTGCCCTGCGCAGTGCCCTTGCCGCCCGAAACGATGGCTCCGGCGTGACCCATTCGGCGGCCAGGAGGCGCCGTCGTGCCGGCGATGAAGCTGACAACAGGCTTGTTCGGGTCACCGTGCTCTTGCAACCACTCGGCAGCCATCTCTTCCGCCGTGCCACCGATCTCACCGATCATGATGATACCTTCTGTCTCCGGGTCGTTCGTGAATCGTTCGAGACAGTCGATGAAGTTGGTGCCGTTAAACGGGTCTCCACCGATACCGATGACAGTCGACTGGCCAAGTCCGACCTCGGTCGTCTGGGCAACAGCCTCGTACGTCAAGGTACCAGATCGAGAGACGATACCGATCTTACCAGGAGTGTGGATGTAGCCTGGCATGATGCCCATCTTGCACTCGTTCGGCTTAATGATACCGGGGCAGTTCGGTCCGATGAGTCGCGTGATGTTCTGCTGACGCAAGTGCCACTTGACACGGACCATGTCCTGCTGCGGAATACCTTCGGTGATGGCCACAACAAGGGGGATCTCGGCCTTGATGGCTTCGATAATACCATCAGCGCAGAACGGAGGCGGAACGTAGATGACCGAGGCATCGGCGTCGGTCTCTTTCTTGGCCTCTTCGACTGTGTTGAAGACTGGGAGGCCAAGGTGGGTCGATCCGCCCTTCTTCGGGGTCACACCACCGACCATGTTGGTGCCGTATTCGATCGCCTGCTGCGAGTGGAAAGTACCTTGCTTTCCGGTAAATCCTTGGCAAATCACTTTGGTGTCTTTGTTAATCCACACATTGGCCGACGCAGACATGGCGCGGGTACCCTGCGTTCGCAGAGCCTTCACAGCGGGTGCACTCCTTGCTAACATATTGGATTCGCTAGATAGAATCGAGTCTGAAGTGCTTTAGAGCCGCTCATTTACGCTTCCTGGTTGCTTTTGATTGGTAATAATCCATAACATTTTCAACCAATACTAGTCACGAGAAAAAGATCATTTGGTAATTCATTCCTGACATTCCAGATTAGTAGTGGCTATTCCGGATGACCCGTTCGGAGCTATTTTGGATCTTGACGACTTCATTCGGGATACCATGTCGACGCCAGAGACGTAAGAGTTGCCTTCGTCGATCTTCGTGAAGGTACAACGGTCGGCCTTTGTTCAACTCGCGATTGCGCTCGCCAAATTCCTCGCCGTACTCATCTACGTACAGACTGCCGACGTAGGCTGCTAACTTCCAATACACTAGTAAGACAGCTCCTTCCAGCACTAAGAGGAAGAGACCGGAGCCACGACCACATTTTCGAGCGTGGACGGTGCATGCGCCTGGGTTGGATTCCTCCGGATACGTTTTATCTTGCTGGACGGACGGACAAGTGTTTGCTGCGCACAGGAGCTGTCCGCATAGCAGACACACGGCCGGTCGAGATGGGAACTGACCACATGCCTCACACTTTCGCTTGGCCAAGTCCGCGTAGAACTTGACATACGGTCGTGGGAGTGACCGGAGGTACCGAGTGCGTTCGGTTGCAGATAAAACCATCGACAGACCGACTTGAGCAGTGTGCAAGTCTCGGTGTAGCACCGACGCAAACGTCAACGACATGTTGCGTTCGGCATTTGTATTCGTGAGCCATTGTCCAAGGACTCCAGAAGGATCTGACATTTCATCATATGCGCTTTTGAACCGCACTGTCCATCGTCGAAGGAGTGGAAGGACGGATGACTGGGACAGTTGATCTAGTGGTAAGAGTCCAATGCGCTTCGTCTCGTTCGCAGAGATCGCTACGGGGTTCATGCGCACGATAAAGTCTACTGGTGACCTCGTCCGTTTGCCGATACATGGATGGCAACGTTGGAGCAAGAAGGTCGCGATGCGTGTCATGGGTGCTACTTCACATGCCACGACGTTGAGTAGCTGCATCTTGCTGGACGTATCCAGTCGGCTGATGGAATAAGCATCCGATAGTGTCGGAACGATTTCTTTCACGAGACTGTCGAGTGCATCCGCTGCTCCCTCCCTCGTCGTCGAGTCAGAGAAGAAAGAGGATACAAAGTAGGAAATGTGTTCATCATGGTTGGACGCTTCGTCGACCATACAAGACGAATGGTCGCTATCCTTTGTCAGAATAAACCACAACAATGTCTGCACCACTCTTGCTAGTAGTAACAGTCTCGTTGTGTACACTGCTTCCTCTTCTGTACGTGCCAAGAGCACACTCTTGACGAGTAAACTTCCCATGTGCGATAGCAAGAGCGGTCGAGTCGGCCATCGGACTTTACCCCATTGACTCTGCTTTCGCGTCTGTGTCTGTGTACTCGGTCTTTCGTCTTCTAGGACGACCGATCCATCATCTAGTAGGTTGGATCCACCAAAGTAGAGTAGATGAGCCACATCGCGTTGGACCGTCGCTGGTGTCACTTTGATTCCAGGTCCAGACTGTTGCTGTAGCATGATCGGAAGGAAGCGCATGGACTGTAAGAACTGTTGCTCAAGCTTGACTTGCATCTGTCCACTACCGTCCTCCGCACTTAAGAAGGAGCACAGTAGGGTATGGAACAGCGCTGTCGAAGCTGATGAAGTATACCTATCTGGACGTGACTTTTGCATTGCGCCACACGCAACCTTGTGGATAGACATACATAGAGCTGAGAGACCATAGTCGAGCCACTGGCCGAGCTCTTCGACTCCACCAGGACCAGCAGCAACAGCCAGTGTCTCGGCGCTAGACGATAGTTCTGCTGGAGGTTTTTCCTCCAGATCGTCCATGTCCATGGTCTCTCCATCACGTTCCTTGACACTTCGATCATCGATACTATCTACCCTTACGACATCCGTGAGCCATTGCATCATGTCTGACGGACTCGCTTGCGTCACATTCTTCTCACTACGACGTACGCACGGAAGGATGTCCTCTAACGCTTCTGTGGCGCTAGGTACAAGGACATTCGATATACTCTTACAAAGAGGGCACAAGAACTCTTTCTTGGTCACGTCCACAGTATTTAGTGCTAAGCGATGATGGCCACCAGTAATCGCGCGTTGGAACTGAGACGCGTGGTACGCCTCCCAACAGCTCTGATGCACCGAGTGACCGCATAAGCGCAAGTACACTGGAACGTCTTGACCTCGATGCATCTCATCCAAAGGCGAACTAAACGAGTTGCCGCCATTTACACGAGAGCAAACGGGTGAGCACTGAGCGAAGCCTACATAGCACATGAAACTATCGGATGATTCGAACGAGTGGCACATGGCGCATTCAGGTCGCTCTGCAACTTCCTCCACGCGCATGTCAACGTCCGCTTCTTCCTCCTCCACCTCCGACTGGCTCTGCCTCTCCACCTTTTCAGCAGTAGCCTCTAGATCTGCATCCTCCTCCTCATGAGCTTCTTCCTCCCCAGCCATCTTCTCCATCTGCGCTGCAAACGCCGCCTGTCGTTGCTGCATCTGCTGCAGAGCACGCATCTGAGCGTCCTTCCTACGCTTCAGCATAGCCTGCTTCCTCGCCTGGTCATCCTCTGATGCACGTTGGTTGCTCCAGTAGTCCTTGACGAGCTGGTCGCATGCAGGACTCAACCTTGCTGCTCGATGCAGTAACCAATCGATTCCTCGTCCGATCTCATGCTTTTGGTCTCCATCCAAGACCGTCTGGCTGTCGCCACCGGATGGAGACCATGGGTTGAGTCGCAAGAGCAACTGCACTACACTCGCTCCTTGATCCGGAACTTGTGTTAGCCACTGGAGGTAGCTTTCTCGTAATTCCATGCCTTCCTGCACAGCTGCATCTTGCTCTTCGCAGGAAGAAATGTACTGTAGCTCTTCTACGACATACAGCTGCAACGTGAACAAGTGGATGGCACGAGAGAGTACGGATAAACTAGCGTTCGCATCGTGTACAGCTCGAGAGCATGCTTCGTACACGACACGTCGCGCTCCTTCATGCAGAATCGCTGTCCGAGTCGATCGGAAGCCTCCAGTGCATGGTAAGAACATGTTTACAAGTGGAAAGTCTAACCAAGAAGAGTGCGTAGCGTTCGGTGCTCCGTCCTCTTCATTCTGTTCACGACGTTTCGACGCTCGAACACGATGGAGGAACCAATTTTCATGTGCCTGCTCATGTTGCTTGCGAGTCAAGTGGATGAATGTCGGGTTGTACTCGGCGAAAAGTTCCGGCTTGAGCACGTACATGAACCTCCCTCCGGACGGACGGTCGACAGATTGGCCCATATTCGGCTCACCCGAAGCAGACGATTGGACGCATACTTCCTTGAGTACTTGGTCCAAGACTGGTTCGCCTGAAAAGTTACTTCCGATGAGGCTTTCATGCGTTAAGAAGAACTCGGTGACGATTTTAGACAAGTCTGAGTGAGCACAAGGTCCGACGCACAGTCGCTGCACGACTTCACGACGTAAGTAGGGATACATGCTCTTGAGGATGTCGTCCGTGGCGATCTTCGGTGGCAATTCGGATGCCAGCTGAGACAGCAACGATAGACACTCAGTGACCATCATGGCAGAAGACTGTTTGTCTTCATTCTCAGATTCGGACGAATAGCTGTTCGGGTGCAGCCAGTCCGCGACGCCGAATTGTTGCAAGATGGAAGTCACGACCCAGTCGATGCCGAGGAGCTGGACGCCAAACTGCAGTAGTAGCAAATCCAAGTCTCGGAATCGAGCGCAGAAAGGAGGTTCACCATAGTTCATGCTGTGGTTGACGACCGACATGCCGTTGCGTACCCACAGTCCAGCATGCACTTGTGCATCCCATACGATTGCTTGAAGCACAGGTTGCACGAGCTGAATGCGATGCCAAAAGCCAATGGGCGTCTGCTTCGGATGTGTCCACAGTTCCTGAACATCCTGTCTGGACCCGTAGGATCCACCAAGCAACGTACACAGCAGGTTAAAGCCATGGCTAGTCGTACAGAGCGTCCGGACTAATTGAGACAGAGTGCGATGGACTGGGTAGTGGCACGAGACGGCAGTGTCGATATGATGCGGCAACACTGTACTCCCTAAGGTATAGTCCGCCGGTGGGAAGTACTTGTCGGACGTTGACAGCCACAAGTAGAGTGCGTCTAGAATCGGCTGTGTGATGTTCGGTACAAGCTGCTCCAGTCGGTTTCTCGTAGCGTCCGATTCGAGTCCTTTAAAGACATTCGCAATGATCCACGTGAACACGTCGGATGCAGTGGAAACGAACTCGACCGTAACGACCCATCCACGCGATTCTAGCTCTACGTGCTGTCCACGCTGCCTCGTTTCAGCACATACACCTTGGATATACGTCAAGTACAAGAGGAATTCAGAGAATCGTGCGCCATGACGCTCTAACACAAAGCTTTCTGAGACTCCGTCAATCTGCAGCGCATACCGCAAATCTAGCAGTCCGGACATGTATCTCCGATAGACAAAGACTGGTGACGTTACGTCCAGTTCATGTCGACCGGGTAGCTTCGTGTCGTGTGGCAGACGTAGGAAGAAGCACGGGTCATCTGCATTTCGGACTTGGAGTCCTGATTTCTCTGCCTCATGTCGTAGTGCTTGTAAGTCCACGCCATTCATATACAACGAGGTAGATCGTGCGACACCGAGTGCAAAGATATCCCAAATGTGCGTGCGATGACCAGGCTGGAAGAGCAGTCCCATGCAGCGGTCTGTGGCGCTTGGATCAACCGTCAGCCGCTTCGCTCGACAGCGCAATGTCTCTAGGACAGAGCTCATGAGCACTTCGAGGAGTTCATGTTCATCCACGAGGAGACGCACGAAGCTGGCGCGATTAAAGAATTGAACACCAAACGTTAAGATCGTAAGACTAGAACTACCCAAGCCGGACGCAAACTCACGATAGAGTTGCTGATATGACCAGGTGAATGCAACGGCGAATGTTTTCTTAAACCATGGGTCTGCTAACAAAGCCATGAGGAGACTGTGTAGCGAATCGCTTGTACTTTTTGGTAAGAACGCATCAGCGAGAATGAGTGCCTGTAGATTATGTGATGCGTCTTCCGAAGGGTCTGTGTCGATTTCCATGGGTGTGCTCCCGCCGTCATCACTCTCTACTTCGTTTTTATCTGTAGAAGAAGTGACTAGTTCCTCACAAATGAGTCGACAGAGTCCATCGGAGAGATTCGCAAGACTTGCTAGCCAGTGTAGCAAGGAATTGACAAGTGGGATCTTGTTCTTGTACCCTGTCGAGACGATGGAAGTGATGATCCCGTTCTTATGAAGTGCTTGCACGAGCTCCGTGACTTCTTCATTAGCGCCATCGGCACGTACGACGCTCTGTTTGTGTGCAGTCATGTCGTTTACGATCTTTAGCAACTGATACTGGATAGTCGAATGCGCCGTGTTAATGGTGGAAGCGAACTCTTGGGATGTCTGGAGTTCATTAAAATGCGCAATCACAGAGAACCGGTATCCAATTCCAGCGGCGTCTAGTCTTTCTGACGCGTAGGTCGCATCGTCATCGGTCATAACAGGAATCGATCGCGCTTCATGAAGCACTGACGCTACCATGGGCACGACCTGATTTAGACAGTCTCGAGCTGTGACGAGCAAGTCTTGTGGGAAGAAAACCAACGGATCAACATCCTGGGCTCCCTACGATACTACAGGTTGATACTTGCGACTGAGCGAAGAGAAATTGCGGATAGTACCTTGTGCCGAGTACAAAAGCCTTCAGGCGCCCAAGCTTCCGGGTCACCACAGTCACAGCAGCCACCACTGTGTGTATAGTAGAAGAAGACTTCATGTCCTTCATGGTCGCTACTGATGAAGCAGTCGTTGCACATGACACAAGTCTCATCGACCTAGAGAGCAACATGATTTATATCAGTACCACCGTCCTGGACTCTATAGAGACAAGTATACCATGGCGATACACTTGTATAATGAGAGACGTAGTGAACTATACCTGACAAACTTTACAGTTCCAAGCGATATCTCCAGGCTTAAATTCGTAGGCACACATGCGCTTGGGCAGAGCTTCCAGTTCCTGCAATCGACTCTCTTCCAATACACATTCACGCAGTTGGTGGAGTAATTGGTGCTCATACTGTTCGTTGTTAGATGATCCCCAAGAATCGAGTGCCTGCATCTCGCTCAGTATTCGACGCGCCTCGTCGGCAGCTGACCTACCTGGCGTGTCAGACTCGTCCCAGAGGTCATTTGCGCGAGAGAATGTGCCAGTGGACGAATCCGTCGGATTCGGACCGTGCAATTCATCTCCCGTGCTTCGACTATCCATTCGATCGAACAATATCCGAAATCACCGCGTACTGATCGCTGATCCCTCCGGTCTTCTTCTTCTCTGTGGACATGATTGGTCGCCTGGTACAGCCGATACGTGGTACCATTGCTGTGCCGTCGTAATCTGATAACATACCGCAAACTGGCATGAAAGCAAGCAAAACTGAATCGAAACGGTCAGAGGGAGATGGACAAAGGATCTATTACGATTGCACAACTCGAGCGCGTAAATTTCGATTCGCGCATTCTAGCTCATCACTTCTTTGCAAAGCATTTGCGAGGTCGACTTTGCAATTAATAAGTTCGTCACGATATTCATCTCGTTCCAGTGATGTGGATGCTAGTTTTAGGATGATGTCGTTCTGGGCTTGAGCAGCCTCTTCCACGTTTCTCTGATAAGAGAGATGAAGGTCTTGTAGCTCATCCTGCACCTCCTTGTACTTTTGCTGCAAAACCCAATCACTGTCTGTGGCAAACTTCTCCGCCAACAACTGTTCCACCTGCGCAGTGCACTTCACGAGCTCTTGCTCAAGCTCCTCTTTTACTTTCGTCATGTCGTTCAAATCGTTTTGTAAAGTGCAAATGTCAAGTAGCAGTTCGTTCACTTTGTCTCGTAGCTCTTGTTCCCGTTCGCATCCTGTATCATTCATCTTTTGTACCTGATGCTCCAATTCCTCCACCCGTTCATGCGCCTGCTCTTTCTCTGCATCTAGCCTCCGGATGATGAGCTCAAGTTCAACGCATCGACCAGAAGCATTCGCTTCGGCAATACTTTTTGACACAGCCACCTCCCTCAAAGTTTCCATTTCTTGAGTAGTTTCCTCTTTTTCGCCACTAGCTTGCTCGATTTGACTTTGAAGTTCAGCTACTTCTACTTCAGCACTATGAGCACGACCCTCTATCTGGTTTCGAACTTGCTCACTTTTATCTACAAGCATTTGGAGATTCGCATTGCTTTCGATGAGGATTGTCATCGATTGCTGAGCACTCGTAAGCTCACCTCTCGTCTCTTCTAATGCTTCGCGCAAAGCATCGACCTGCTCTAATTTTTGAGTTCTTTCAATGGCACTCGTCGTATAGGCAGAAATAATGCTTTGTAAGCGTTGCAAAGCCAATGTGCCACTATCTTCACCAGAAGTAGGTATATCATCAGTTACACAGTCCTCACGCGTACTCGGTGTGCTAAATAAATCACCGCTTTGAGAATATTTAAAATGAGATATGCTAACGTATGCATCATGCACAGCATTAAGAACTGTCGAGTGCTTGCGGACCAGCTCATCCAGAGTATTTTGTGTCTCTTTCAAATCTCTTTGAGCTACCTCCAACTCTGAGCGCAGAACACGTCGTTCAAGCTGTAAATCCATCTCCTGCTCTAGCGATTCTTGCTTTGTCTCCTCATGAACATCCTTGTAGAGTTCTCGGAGATCAGCTAACACCTCATTTTCCACTTCCAACTTGTTTTTGTCGAACCCTTGTTCATTCATGGTCGTTTCTGATGGAGCTGTTACACCATCATCGCTGTCTTCATCTCCAAGCATGCTTTTCGTATCATTGCTTTCGTCGACTGATAACGGACTGACAGCAGCATCTCGAGTGAGATTTTGCATCTGATCCCGAATGTCACTATTATCGGCACGCAAGCTCTCATTGCTGGCTTGAAGATTCTCGATATCGTTTGACAGTACACAAATTTTCTCGTTGCTTTCGTCTAGCTGGTGTTGTAACTTGGAAATAGTCTTCTGGAGCTCGGCATTCTTTTGATGAGCTGCTAAAGCTTCGAGTGAAATTGATGGCCCAACATCTGAGCATGACGCAGAACGAATCACGTCCGATTTAGATCCACCCAAGGAATCAATATCATAGACATTTTGAAAGTGTGTTGTGCATCGGCTTGATGCAGCGGATATTTCGCTTCGATTGTCATCTCCATTCGACTCATTCTCCCATTCAAAGCTTCTCCCTGCTATGTATCTACTTTTAAAGCGCTCTGCAGTTGGACTACAGATTGAGCTCACAACTGTAAGCGACAGTGTCACATTGCTCACATGGGTAGCTGACAACGTAACAGAACATTTGGAGTCTTTCTGAACATACTCGGCAATGTCAAGAACAAATCGAGCGACTATTTTCTCCGTCTTAAAGTCTTGGATGTTGATCTCAAACTGTTTGGGTTCAATGGTTCCTACCTTGTTCATGAATAACGTGCATGAAAGTGGAACGATCTCTCCCCAAACTGTTTCGGTATTCTTTATCGCGGCAGCCTTGGTCATAACCTTTTTCTTATGACGTGATACCACTACATGTAGCTCAGGATCGACATCTGAAGCAAATCCTAGATCTTCAAGGGAGGCATGCAGCCGATGGATCGCAAGCTGGACATTGTATTTCACCGCAGCCTTACTTGATCGGCGTGCAGCTTGAATGAGGTTGTTCATCAATCTACTAAAGGTTTACTCACGGACAATATGATTCACAAGCTTTCTCGAGATTTAATCCGAAAATAAACTTTATACTTGAGGATGCAGGCGAATGAAACGACTCGGTAATTAACAATCTGTAGTTCAAGTAGATTTATAGTTTTTATGCAATGAAAGCGTACTTGTCATCCCATCTATCCTACTGTTATAGCTATGCCTTCTAAAGTTCAATTGCTCATCTCTAGTCGTAGCTGTTCTTCCTTCTCTCGATTGCTTCAAAGGTGTGATCCCACAACATCTTGATGACGCTATAGTCTTCACTCGCAAACTTGGCAGCAATAAAGCGCAAAGAGGGCACTGACAATGAAAAGTAATGCAGACTTCCTACGTATGACGAGGTTTCCATTTAGTCAAGTGAATTGTATAGTGTAAAAGGACGACGTACCATATCCCTTGTAGATTTTGCTTTTGATCGGTGAAATCTTGTGGTCTCTGCAAAGGCGGAATGACTGAATCTGCGTGTGCACCGTACGCTTTTCATACAGCGAAATGATACACTTGTGCGGGCCACAGCAGTTAGTAGATAAATGCGGCAAGAATATTATCAATTCATACCTCATGATAAGCTGCTCGAGATACAAAGAGCTGAAGCACATCCATCCTTGTTCCTCCAAATGCAAAGTACTTGGTGTCCCAATTAGCGTTGCCTCGGGTAAAGTTGCCAACACTGAACGTGCCATCTACATCGTATGTGAATTAATGATCTGCTAGAACTAGTTGTGCCGATTGGAGCGAACTTGATATTCTAGTAAGAACCGCTCCTTGCGTCGTATCTTTCTTAATTGTGCCTCGCTTAAAGCGCATCTGCAACGGTCTAGACGCTGTCTTGATGAGTTGGAGGATCGTCGCGTAAGATTCGTCGGTCATATCACGATGGTTGATACCAACGACTGAGCTGCCAACAGTGACTCCAAGTGCATCTGCTGCACCGTTCTCCATCACAAGCTTCACAACGGCAGCTTGATATTTCTTGTCTTCAGCTCTATTTACCCAGTCCACGCGCTCTAATAACACACCAAGCTTTGTACCAGTCTCAAATGTAATATCGTATTCGTCCTCTTCGCGTTCTCCAAGCCCATTGTCGTCTGAATCGACTTCTTGATGTCCTGAATGCTTGGACGTGGAGGACACGTTATCGTCTGGATTATCAAATTCATCATGCACAAAAGGATTGGAATTCGAGTCCGAGAAGAAATCATAAAACGAGGTGTCTTCCTCAGCTTGCTTCTGGTGTTTAGAGTAATCAGACTGCATCTCACCACTTTCTGAGGTACTTACAAAGTCACGAATGGATACGCCACCGACACGCTGCGCATTGTTTTGGCCTGTGTTCATTAAAAAAGCATCAGGACTAAAGCCGAGTTGGGTGCGCTGTTCTTCTTGTGTCTTTCGTCTATTGCCCAGTCGATCCTCCAACGCAGAAGCTTGACGTGCTGAAGGGTTACTGGTAACCGATGAAGTCGTGGCAGCATTCTGTTCGCGCATCGAGTCGAACGAAAAAGGAAATTGCGGCGTTCCTTCATGTGGACTGAATGGATCAAAGTCAGCAATGATAGAAGAACGTGGTGCTGCGTCTACAGCAATGTTCGGAGGATGGGTAGGCTCCGGAGCTCTAACAGAGGGCTCAGTAGAATGCACATTGTAGTCCTTCATGCTTCCAGCCGGCGGATATGCTTGCTGGGTTGTAAATGGAGATCCGTAGCTCATCGGATGTCCAAATGAAGGCTGAGTTGGGTTAATATCCGAAGCTTGCTTACCCGGCGGCGAAGGTTGGTTATAAGCTGGTGTTTGACCCGTCATGGAAAATGATGGGTAGGAAGTGGATGGTGCGGTTGGATAACTAGCATTGTAGGGTGCTGGAGGTGGCGTATTGGAGTAGTTCATATTATAGAGTTGTTGCTGAGTCGGAAGATGTGAGTTGGCAGGAGAGAACCCTGCATACGTATCAAATGGGTTTCCCGGTGCTTGGTTCGATCCATACTGTCCAGAAATGCCGGCATTGGCAGTATAAGTTGCTGGAGATGTCTGGTACGGGTTTCTTCGGGTTTGACCTCCTAGCGGGTCGAGCTCACCAAAGGGGTCGTTCATACTAGTTGCGTCTTAATGAAAACTTCTTTGGTTTTTATTCACGAACTCAAGGAAACTAGTAGTAGACGAAAGATCTCATGAAACGACCATATTAAAATAACCGACGACCATCTATCCGTTTCAACGCAGCAAGGTGCTGAGCCTGGCGCTTCAACTTGGCTCTGTTTATCTTCGTGATCGAATCACGTGAAACATTGCACATGATATCCTGGCAAGAAAGAGGGTGTTCATGTCGATCGACATACAGTACAAAACGATAGAGTTTTATTTGTTTCGCGGTGGCTTTCATGCGATACCTACCGTAAGCGTTCGTCGGCGGTTCATATAGATGTGCATGATGGGCGTGATGTGCCTGTCAAAAGGTGCATCTATGTGTAATGTTTCTTCGCGAAGGCTCTCAAGGGACAAAGGCTAATCATTCCTGTCACCGATGTTGTTTCTTGACATCATATCTTTTCCGCGAATATAGATGTTGATATAATTCGCTAGCCCCTTGCTCCAAGCCTTTACTCCCTTCAATTGCACGAGACATTCTCCTTGAGCTCTCAAAGGTTCTACTTCGAGGATACATTCGACCAGCTTGAAGCGCGCAATGCGACGACGATTCTTATTCCTTTTGTATGTGATCTCAATGGCTTTATGCCCGCGCGATCAACGACTAGATCCGGAAGGAATCACATAGGTAATGGAGTGATGGCGAACGTACTGATTTCATCGATGCACATTTCCAGTCTTTTGCTTGCAACTGGAAACTGAAGGACAGACCTACGGTCCTATCCCGAAGGTACTCGAGACATCTCTATTGTCATGGGGAAGAAATCACGCAAAGCGAATGCGTCCAGCAAATCGAAAGCAGCGAAGAAGTCGAACACGGAGCAAGCTGCTTCAATCCAATCTGTTCCATCTAATCCCTCTGCACCGGACGGTACGCACGAACCGCCGCTGACTTCACCTGGATCAGAGCAAATGACACTAGAGTTGTCGAGCTCACAGTCATTGGAGCTCAGCACGGACGCGAACGCGAAGATCAGTGAGGTAGTTGATTCGCTGATAAGCGTAAAAAGAAGCACGAGTGAGGAGGTACCAGCGAATATGGAATCTGGTAACATCCACACGCTTTCCTCTCACAGCGAGACGGGAATGGATAAAGCCACGGGCGAGGACTCGAAGGCCGAGGAGGTGCTTATGACCGAGTCCGATACGATTCGAGATCGTCGAAAGAGTGACAGCAAGATGGCGCACATCGCCAAGGACAACGATGTTGATATTGATCTTCCTATCGATGAAGAGCGCACAAATCCTCCAGACTTGGTGGGCGATGGTGACGCCACTCCTCATCCCCTGTCTGTATCAGACAAAGATTCCAATGAATCGGAACATGAAAGGCTCCGGTCCAGTAGCTCCTTTGACAAGGCAGTGGATAACATTCCAAAAGACAAACGTAGATCGGTCGTTGAAATGATCCAATTTCTCGAGAAACAACGCTGCAAGAGCACAAATGACGAGGAACAAACGGAAGAAAAGTTCCTTCTAAAAGAACGATCTGAAAAACCGATTTCAACAGATAATCAAGAGCTTCAGGAGGAGTCGGAAACGGTTCCTGCAAAAGTATCAAATGAGTCAGAAACGACAACTGTATCACCAGTTCCTGTTGTGGAAAGTAATGATCATGAGAAAGAAGTGCATGACACGCAAACGCCAGCGACAGGCATGTCGGATGAAACCGAAATAGCGGATGTGAAAGGAGAGGTGAGGACGAAGTCGTCCACTTCGTATTTGGAGAGCCTCACTGCGCCCCTTGAACGCGCTTCGACTTTAAGCGATCGAAACTCTACGCTCGAAAGGATGTCTGGTCTCGAACGCAAAGGAGTGCCAGAGCCATCTCAATCCACTCGTACGTTCCATTCTCAACGTCATCGACAATCGAAAGAAGGTATTCGACTAGCAGAGATGGGCAAGTGGGATATCCTCGTCTCGAGACTAACGGAACAACCGGACTTGGCGAGTCATCAAGACCAGCACGGGATGATGCCACTGCACTGGGCTTGTCTTGAAACCGAGGCGCCTTTACCTGCAGTCAAAGCGCTCGTAGCTGCTTATCCACAGGCTGTGCTCATGCGCAATCGAGCTCAATTGCTGCCACTTCACATCGCATTGAAAGCCAGGACGACTGCGGCAGTTCTTGCGATCTTGTGCCATGCACGACCGAGCTGTGTGTTGGAGAGGACACCTGCTGGCCAGAATGCTGCTGAGCTCGCGAGGGAACAAGAGATGCCTGGCGATTGCCTAGCCGTGCTGCATCGAGCTGAACAAAAATATCTGAACGATGCGAGCAGTACGGACGATGAACCTGTCAGTAGTGAGGATGACATGCCTGGACCGAATCGTATTGAAGAGTCGATGCGTGAAATTGAACGTCAGAGCCAATTGCTTCGTCAAAGCATGTCGTTCATGTCGAGTCGAACGAAGGAACACGAAAGTCGGAAAGGATCTGGCGCCCAAAGTATCCACATGGAGCAACATGAAGAAGAAGAAGAAGAGCAGTCTGAAGACATGAATATGCCGATACTAGACTACGAACCTGCTTCTCCAAGTGTACATAATGATAATGGGACGACGGATGGAAGTGAAAGCGAGCGAGCGGGTCGGAAGCCAGGCAAGTCTGTGACGAGCGAAGGGAAACTGTCGTTCAGTCGACAGCCTCCACTCTCTCACACGAATACGACCACGTCAGACAAGGGAGACACTGTCATGCTTGGAGACTCTTTCCTTGCTGGTGGAGCTGGCGGCTCCCCTGCTCTCTGCAACGTCTGCTACAAAAAATTTTCCGTCTTTCGTACTAAACACCAGTGCAAAGGCTGCCACATGTACCTCTGTCGGAAGCACGTTGCTGGTAAGATGATGGTGCCAGGTTTCACAAAGAAACAGTCCGTTTGTGGCGACTGCTTCCGTCGCTTCCATCTCGATCCGATGGGCGAAGTCCCTGCTCCGCAGTTCAATCGTCCAAATGCACATTCGTCTCGCTCCTTGCTCGGCAAGTCGTCGTCCGCGTCTTCTCTCCTCGGACGTGACGCACAAAGCACGCAGCGGAGTACGACGTTCAATGGCGAAAGCACTCGCTCCGAAGGTCCGTCGAGTGCTCCAAAGGCAGAGCAGAAGGAGGACATTGCTCCGAATGAATTATCCAGCATGAGTTTCCATCCGAAGTCGTTCCAAGGACGAGCGGAACGATCAAACTCGACACAGACCGTGTTAGGTCGTGGATCTGCGACCATGGGTCCACAGTTTACGAGTCGAATGAGTGCATCGCAGCTACAGACACAGCGCAGACAGAAGTCTTCTATTGATCACAAACTAATCGATGTGTCTTCAGTTACTAAAGCAGACAGTACGAGCGACACCACATCGTTCGTACCTGCTATGCCGTCTACTTCAGATACTGTCACGCCGGCTTCGAATGGACCTCTGAACAGACCTCGATCGTCCACAAGCTCGACGAAAAGTCGACCGACCCTCAAGATGACAATTGCTCCTCCGACGAGTGGCAAGTCGGAGCATGCAGAGGTGGAAAGGAATACGAGTGACACAACACTAAGTTATGGCGAGAGCGAGAGGTACTCTAGCGAACTAGTGGCGTCTTTGCAGCAGCGGATCAATGAGCTGGAGGAGAAGAACGCTGAACTGAGGAAACGAGCTGATGATCAGCAGAGTCAGTACGCTCAAGCGATGATGCTTTTGTCCCAGACCGTTACAAGAGTGGCAGAGCTGGAGCTTCGGATCCCTGCAGATGGTAACAAGGAGAGTTTCTACGGCTCTGGTCAACCGACAGAACGAGAGTCGGAGGTAGAACGCAAGTTTGCAGACTACCCAACTGCGTTTGGATAAATTTAAAAGTAAAACATGGTCGACGTGCTTTATAATGACAATAATGTAGTATTGACTACAGACTTTGTTTCCCATGAGGTTTCCACGCATGCCAGCGAGTAACAAAGTAGATGTCTTGAAATGATTATGTCATTAGTGGAAACTAGGGTCTCATAATAGAGATAAAGATAGCTATTTTTATGGACTGGACACAAAACGTGGACAGAACGCAGGAAAATGAGCTCCAAGGCCGAGTACTTGCAGAAATACCTATCTTCTGGTTCTACAGGTATTCTAAATGCCACCTCACTTGCTCTTCTATCTCCTTATAGACTGATTTAATGATGCACTTGTGTACAGGTGATGGTGAAAGGAAGAAAAAGAAGAAGTTACGTAAGAAGACCAAGCACTCGAGTGCTGGCCATGGACTGCGCATCGTAGACGAAAGCCAAGAGCTAGATGCTGTCGCACTGAATGCTGATGCTGTTGAAGAGAACTGGGGTCGTAATGATGTTGACGGTACGGCTATATATACATAATAGAAAGGAGTAAAAGGATACTAGCTTTGGAAATAGACGAACGACCAGTCGTTTTAAACGACGATATCGAAGATGAACAAGATCGTCCTGTCTACGTGAATGCTGAGGACTACTTGGATGAGTACCGTGCATCTGCCAAACAAGAGGAACCAGACGCTTCTCCACCACGAAAGCCAAAACAGAATAGCCAAAGCATGGTCGAATCCCCTCCACATAAGCCAACAGCTCAAGATATGGATGACGCATCTCCACCTCGCCGTCGGAAACCTTCCCAGCAAAATGATGCTTCCCCACCTCGTCGTCAGAGACCATCTCAGCAGGAAGGTGACGCGTCTCCACCGCGCCGACAATCGTCCAAACAAGATGAAGACGCTCCCCCTTCTCATCGTCGAAAATCACCTCAGGAAGGCGATGCATCTCCGTCACGCGGTCAACGGTCATTACAAGAGAAAGATGCTTCGCCTCCTCGTCGCAGAAAGCCATCAAAGCAAGAGGATGCTTCCCCTCCTCGTCGTCGAAAGCCTTCCCACGATAGAGACGAAATGTCTCCTCACCGTCGGCAATCATCCAGACAGAAGGATACTTCGCCTCATCGTCGTCACCAGTCATCCAAGCAGGAGGATGATGCGTCTCCGCCACACCGTCGAAAGTCATCCAGGCAGGAGGACGCTTCTCCACCTCGTCGTAGAAAGTCGTCTCGACAGGAGGATGCGTCTCCACGTCGACGTCAGGCATCTAGAGCCGAGTCTAGCCCAGCAAAGGAAGACGCGTCTCCACGTCGACAAAGCACTCATTCAGAAGAGGAGGCACCGCGCAAAGCTGGTCTCTTTTCAAAGGAAGAGTTCCAAAGCCAGGTGGAAAAATCGAGAACCGACAAGGACAATATGAACAGTGCAAGCGACAAGGACCTCGGCGCTCAGGCCGAGACGGTCTATCGTGATCGTCGAGGTCGAAAGTTAGACATGCTAAACGAAATGACTCGCCAGCAGGAGCTCATGGAAGGCAAGAGGAAACGAGAGGCTCGAGAAGAGTACGAGTGGGGCACTGGTAAAGTCCAGAAGCAGGAAGCTCTTGACCGAGAAGAAGAGATGGCACGTGCAAAGAGTCTTCCATTTGCTCGAAAGGAAGATGATGAGGAGCTAGAGAAGAAGAGAAAGGAGCGCATGCATTGGTTCGATCCGATGAATAGCAGTGTGTTCCAAAAGAAGTCCAAAAAATCCAAAAAGAAGAAGGGGGGCAAGCCAAAGTACAGTGGTCCTCCTCCACCTCAGAATCGCTTTAACATTACGCCAGGATACCGCTGGGATGGTGTCGTACGTGGGAACGGATGGGAAGAAAAGCTCTTGCTGCATCAGAATCAAAAGTCAGCTGAAAATGATGATGCGTATCGATACGCCGTGGCAGACATGTAGGTTTAAATGAAAGAACTCTTCCGTTTATGTTTTTCCAGTTATATGATCGTGTCCACACCTACTTGTGCTGCTCGTACAACTCAATGACACGAGAGACGTCGCGCTTGCAACCGAGGAAGATAGGCGATCGCTCGTGGATGTTCGTCTAGAAGCAATTGTTAGAAGTAGACGAGGACGAGTGAAGTAAATAGACGTACAGGAATGAGGTCGAGGACGCGTTGGGTGCCAGTGGTGGACATGCCGCCAGCCTGTTCGACGATGTAAGACATCGGGTTGGCTTCGTAGAGCAGTCGGAGCTTTCCGTCCTTGCTCTTCGAGTCCGACGGGTAGAAGAAGATACCTCCGTACAGCAACGTACGGTGGACGTCGGAAACCATGGAGCCGACGTAACGCGCGGCGTATGGCTTGGGCGTCTTGTTCTTGCACTCTTCAACAAAGGCACGGGTAGGGGCGTCCCAGAGAGCGTAGTTGCCTTCGTTGCAAGAGTAGATCGTCTTGGGTTCATCCGGAATACGGATGTTCTTGTGCGACAGGATGAACGCACCAATCGTCGGGTCGAGCGTGAAGCCGTGGACGCCTTTACCCCACGTTAGCACCAGCTGTGTGGAGCTACCATACATGCAGTATCCAGCTGCAACCAGCTTGTTGCCAGGTTGAAGAATGTCCTTGTATCTTTTAAAGGAATGAGCAAACGAGATAGGAGTAGAATAGAATGCAGACATACCCGCCCTGGGCTTCCGGGGCACGACGGTAGATGGCAAAAATGGTACCAGTCGAGACGTTGCAGTCAATGTTGGAAGATCCATCCAACGGGTCGAACGCAATGCAGTACTTGGCTATTCAGAGACTATAAATACACTGCCAACATCCAAGTTCGATGAAAACGTACTTCCGTCGTCACCAATGTTCTCCACAAGGATCGGGTCTTCATTCTCTTCCGACACCATGACTTCAATCTTGGTGGAAAACTGGAGAGAATTGATGAAAATGTCATTCGACAAGATATCGAGCTTCTTCACAGCGTCGCCCGTGGCGTTCTCCCGACCGTCAAGACCGTACAGTCCAGTCAGACCTACATCAATCATAAGTTTCTACTCGTTACAAAGGACCTAACACAACGCACCGGCACGACGGACAGCACTCGCAATGACTTTGCAAGCGAGTTCGACGGAAGAGAAGAGCATCGAGAGGTCAGCATTGGACTGAATTTCCTTCTCAGACAGGATGAAGCGGGAGAGCGTGATGGGGTTCGAGTGGTCGACTTCACTTGCCATGGTTCAAAGGTCTGCTCGTGTACTTGAAGATCGCGTGGGTGCTACCTTGCAAAATTCGAAATGACGAGGAGCTCTCGGGTTTTAATGCAGTCGGTGGCGCTAGCAGATACTTTTATCCAATCACAACACACCTACTGACTAATGACGGACCTTCCGTGTCAAACTCATCTGCAGAAAGTGAACATATTTGGACGCTTTATGCCAAATGAGGATATCATCAGGAGATTTATAATCAAAAGGCGGAGAAGATGGACAGAGATGATGTAATATGGAGATGATGTAATCCACGAGGATACTTTCGAGAGAAGAGGAATGTTGTAGGGAACAGGAACGTCTTCGTATGCATTTGCACTTTTTTCTTATTGATTGGCAAGCTTCATCTAAGAAAAAACAAAGCAGATCCGAGCAAAAATCTTTGCTTAGACCTTGTTCATGGACGCCACTTCGACACTCTGGACGTCGTCCTCGAACTGCTCAATGATCTCCGTCACATCGTCCAACGCAACGAGGTCGTCGACAATGATGCACTGAACCAACAACTTGAAGATACCGAACGCGACCGGCTCCTTCTTGTGGCCTTCACCCCACTTAAGGCCCTCGACCTCGGTCGACTTGATCTTGTCAGCCAACTCTTCCAAGTCCGTGTTCTCATCCCACGGCTTCACTTCAAGCACGACCTGCGATCGCTCAGCCGGCTTCTTCTTGTCCTTCTTGGCCTTGGCCTCCTCAGCACGCTTCTTGGCAGCGGCCTTGGCTTCCTCGTCTTCCTCCTCGTCATCATCGTCACCGAAGAGGTCGTCGTCGTCGTCTTCTTCTTCCTCCTTCTTGGCCGGCTCGGCGGCGGCAGTGGCCGGGGCCTTCTTGCTCAAAGCAGCACGGAGGCCAGACTTGGAGGCAATGTGAACATACCAACGGTAGATGTTGGGGAATTTGTCAGCGTCCGGGGCCGACGCGAGTTTGTTAAAGACTTCATAGTCCGCGTTGGAGGTCGAGACTCCTTCAATGTAGCTTCGGGACGTAAGGAAGCCATTGAGCTTCTTGAGACCAACGTCCGTGTCCAAGTTATCAAATTGCATGCCCATTTCTGCTGTCTTTATCTGATTGAATTATGCTTGGGGAGATTTCGTGTCTTGTGGTTGGTGGCAATGCTTCGAAGCCAACAACTGATTTCACTTGGAATTTGTATGCGATCTTCAAGGGATGGACAAAAGATTTCTCGAAGGGCGGAAAGTTACTTGTGGTAGATGTGCCCTGAAGGCGCGAGCAAGTACGTGTGAATTTGATAATAATGTATTGAGAGAGCTGCAAAAAGAACAGAAACGGACTGGAACTAATATGATGAGCTATTTGTATGTATTAGTAGTGTAGGAAGCTGATACCTTAAGATGATTGTAGCTGCGAGCTGAACCAAAGGTGGATGGTAAGATGCACGTCTCATGAGGCTGGATGCTACTTAGTGCCTGCTGTTTCTCTTTAAAGCAAGGATCAATTGGATTTTTACCATAAAGATTTGTCCTCGCGTCCATTTCATTGTATAGCGATTCGTCTAAAGTATGTCGGCATTTCCGTCATGCTCTGAAGCTCGACCCATTGTCATCCATTTTAACAGCATCATGACATCTTGTTGGGAGTTATAGTGTGTTGCCCATCTTCATCTGCACTGTGTTTGCATACACCGCTAACTGCACTACTTTGAAAGATTCGTAAGACTGCAAACGATACGTTTGCTTCCGCTTTTGCTTCCGTTCAATCGTACTGCCTAGTACAGAGATTCGCATTCTCTATATTGAATCTTTTCTACTCGTGACTCGAAGTGTTTTCAGATCGCACGAGGCGAACTTCAGACAAATACGCCGAGTAACGGTGCACTTCAAACATATTGGTGTCGTATCCAGTCAGTGGGTGTCGGTACCGCTATCATCGCTGATCCGTGCACTCTACTCTAACTCTCGACTAGCTTTCGCTTTTTAACTGCTCTATGGCATCATAAACAAATTTTAAGAACCAGACGTATAAGGTCAAAGCTGAGCTGGTTCGCATGGTTCGCATTGACACTTTATAAGTCGATGTCATTGATCATAAAGCACGAGTCTAATACGAATGTCCGAGAGTGGATAGCATTTATGTTACACGTCCGAAAGCCTTTTCTTACATTGCGAATCACTACCACTTAGTTGCATTCTACCTACTGTGGGCAAATAGGTTATCTCGTCAATAGAAGATGAACAAGCAAGCAAAAGTGCACATTGGAATCCAACGTAACATCATGCCTTCGACTTTAAGGACGCTAATGCTCGAAACGATAGTGCAGCGTTTCCATGGCAAGCCATTTTATTCTGTCGGGAAAAAGACTTTAAGCGTGTTGGCGTAGACGGCCGAAGCAATATCGTTAGCTTTTTCACCACGGATACCGCTAACGACTTCCAGCACTTGCCTGTGGTGCAGTTAGAACAGTCGAGTCACAAGGCTACCGAAGAAAAACTCACGTCATTGTGCATGGCTCATTGCGTCCTTTCACCAATTTCCCGTCTTCATACTTGTCTGGCTTCTTAGATTGCCATTTCGTTTGAACATGATGGAAACCGGCATGCGTCGGTCGAATGTCACACCAAGGCGCATCTACGATACATTCAGCCTAAAATTTGACGAACAGGAAGCTGATGATCCTACCTGTTTCCAGTAGTAGACGATCAAGAGGGATGCTACGAACTGTTTCCAGATTCTCTTCCGTTTTCAAAGAGCATCCATTCACACCTACAAGATGACTATGAGTAGTTGACAACTAGTGTCGGAGGCATGTGTTCTACCGATGTACAGATCCAATTCCAGTAGCTTTTGTGCTTCTTCTTGAGTCCCCGTGAAAGAGTGGACAACGCCATTGGTGAATCGATGTCGGTTCTTGGCAATCATCTCTATCAACATGATGAGCATCATGTCAAATCGACCTTGGCATGCATCTTACCGTAAAAGTCGCCATCCGTATTGCGATTGTGTAGAAAGAGAGGTAGCTGCATGCGTTCGGCAAGCTCGAATTGCTTCTCAAAGTACATTCGTTGTGTCGCTTTCTCACAGAACTCGAGCCGGTCGTAGTCTAGACCGCATTCACCAACGGCCACGACCTAGTCCATTTTTAGTCCTGACTGTCTTGCTCTAGTCCGATCCTTCCGACAAACCTTCCCGTCTTGCATCCCTTGCTGGCAGACCTCTACCAGGTCGGCAAAGTACTTTTCCGGGTCTGCTTTAAACTCATCACATCGCGTTGGGTGGACACCAACCGTACTGTACAGCATAGGCATCGCATCATCCGCCGTTTGTTTCGCTAGCTCCAGTGCCTTGCGACTTTCCTCCAAATTGCCTCCTGCATATAACTGTTAAGCACGCCAAGGACTCTCATGCGCTTTCTACTGTACCTGTAATGATGATCTTGTCGACGCCGTTCGCCTTGGCTCGTGTCAACACCGTGTCATAGTCGTTCTATAGATTATAAGCCATCGTACAGCTCATATACAACAAGAACGCGTACATCATGCTTTTGCTTTCCACGATACGACCCACAAAAGACCGGGTCGGTCAAATTAGCTCCAATATCAATCATGCTCGACACACCAGCCATCCTTCTCGCTTGACGTAGCATCCACGAGTGTTTTTAACGTATGAACGACAGCAAGGCACATATCAAGACGAACATGTAAAAAAAGTAGCAAGTATTGTCTTTAGCTGGAACGCACACGTGTACAGGGTTTGCCTCGTTTGACTGGACTAGCACCCTGTTCATCGTCGCCTAACTCTAACTTCCTCTTCTCTCCCTTCTCCTTCTGCTCCTCACTACTCGGCTGCAACGTCCACGAGACGTGAGCAAACATATTCTGCATGCGTTTCGGAGATGCTTTCTTGCCATTCGCCACAGGAGTTTCTCGAGCGGGAGGTAAACCTCCATGAAAGACGTCTTCCTCTTCCTCTTCTTTCGGTCGTACTGGTAGTTCCAGCTCCTTTCCATCCTCATCATCCTCCTCGTAGTCGACCAACTTGGGCGTATCTTCCTTGGTGTCTTTATCAAAGTACCGCTCTTCCTCTGCATCCATGCCGTGCATCACAGGCGTGCTCTCGCCATCTTCCTGTCCATTCCTATCTTGATACCGGACTCGAATCGCTTCAAACACAAGCGGACAAGTCGATTGATACGTGTCGTAAAAGTGCTTGAACAAATACTCGACGAGTGAGACTAAATTCTCTCGTTCGATCGTCGCGAGGACATCTAATACGGCCGATGTCATGGCTGTATCTTTCTGTCCATGGACTGCAAGTCGATGTACAAGTGGAGCGAGTAGATTTTGTTGGATCAAAAACTTGGAAAAGAAATTCTCGCGACGGAGAACACAGACGCGTACCCACTTGATAGCTTCCATCGCTAAGAACTTGTTCTTTGACTCGAGGAATGGTGTCATGTACGTCCCAATAGGTTGTCGACCTAAGAGATACTTGATACGATACCCATGATGCTCTGTACAGAAGGCAAAGAGGTCTAGAATACTTGCTTGGAGGGAAAACAAGTCCTTTGTCGAGACACTCGGACGACTCTTGAGTGGTTGTAACAACCACGCCATGTAGTTTGGATACAAGAGACCGAGGAACTGGTCGTCTTGACCGAGAGGTACTCGAAATAACTCCTTTAGAATCGACACTACCTGTCCTCTATCCTCTGCTTGCATGAGACTAGAGACGAGCCCTCGTAAGAGCGACTGATCTTTCTTCGAGACCAAGTACTCATCGTCCTGAGGCATCGGAATCTCGGTCTTTTCATGCTGCACGACGTGTGCTCGTAGTCTGTCTGGACCGTGCGAATAGAGAAGCGTCGATAGAATATCCAACGCAGTCGAACGTTCTTGTTCTTGGTCACTTGCAAGTGCATTGGCTAAGGCATCAAATAGCTTCTGATCGACGAAAAAGTCTTCATGAAGTGCACGATATGGTACTTGGACGCCATTCAAGTTATTCGATCGGAACATGGAATCATTAGATTTCGTCGACCGAACGAGCTGCACAAGTTCTTTCACAAGACCTAACGCTTCCTTTCTCTGATTTTCATCTGCTAAAAGACGCTTGAGCTCGTCCAAGTACTCTTCGGATTCTGAAATGTACGTCAAGATACGATGGTTGTGTTCATTCAAGATGTGGTCGATCAACATGGCAGCGTTCTCTGGTAACGTACGTGCCAGGACATTGTCTTTGAGTACGTGAAGACGAAAGTTGGCATGCACGAGATGTCGTATCTGGTTCTCTCGGATCGGAATGAGCTCCTTATATCCGTCCGTTTGCTCCAACGTCGATCGAAAATCCATTTCGTGTAAGAGACTCGGATTGTGACCAAAGACACCGAGGACCGAGAAGAAGTTGGTGTCATTCACAAGTACGAGCAGAATGTCTTTGCTGCCCAACTCGACTAGTCCGATGAATTAGTATCTAGGTAGTTGGATACGTAGATGGAGAGACGTACCGAGTGCGAAGAAGATGTGAAAGAACTGATCCATAATGTATTTGTCATTCTCCAATTCACACACGTCAAAGAGATTGAGTAGCTTTTCAATGTACGAACCATTCTAGTACCAAGGTAGAGTCAATAGGAGATAGAAATTATTCACACAGCATCCATAGGCATACATCACTGTAGAGCTTTTCAGCAAGTCGACATCGATGGTCTGTTCGAGTCGATTGGATCGTTAGTAGAATATCTGGCAGTCGCTCGACTTGGCACGGCGGCAGCTCCGGTCTATCATGATCACCAAGATGCGTCATTCACATAGCCATTCGTATCGTACGCTATCTATACGTACTCTGGGCTATCACAGTCTTCTGGGTCACTATTGGGCATCGACACGACCTCATTCGAGTCCATTTTACTCGACACGACTGTCAATCTCGTTCGACGACGGCTGGAGCGATTGGTCGGGAAATGCAAATCCGTTCAAGCTTATAAAGACGAAAGCGAGGCGATAGAAAAGTGTGAATGACGTACGTTTGACAGGCTATCGGACGTACAAGTCACGCGTAAAGATGCAGAACGGCGAGTGTCCAGTGTAAAACGAACACCGTCCGAGTCGACTTTGCCGCTTTCTCGCCTTCAAAAAACACGATAAGTGGGGTGTTTTTACTGAGACAACCATTCTACACGTCGCAGGTCAGACAATAGACACTCGCTACTTCATTCTACTATCTTCCTTTCTATCCTCTTCATATTTGTATATGTATACGTACAAGTGTACTTAGTACTTGATCAAGTAGATGGGTGGGTGATACTTGACGAGGCGAAGAGACAGGAGAGATACTCGTGTACTAATGTGACGCTACTATTGTCCAATGAAAATGGACTACTTCAGCCACTTCAGAAACCAATTACGGGCAAGTCGACATGAGTACGAGTACGAATGCTGCCAAGACGGAGGTGCCGGCGGTGCCGTCGGTAGTTTATGTTTATCTAGAGTCCAGCAGAAAACTCCGACTGATCCCTACTTAGTCACAGGAAAATGCCGAGATGGAACGTGCTGTTCTAGCACAAGAAGTACTTGTCTACTTTGTATTCACAAAGCTCTAGTATTCATGCAATGCTACTAGGTCGAGTCGTTACGTGGTAAAATCGGGTTACGACAAGTCGATGTGTCCAAGGAATGCGGTGTGAATGCCAGTATGCTTTCTCAATGGATGCTTGGTCGGTATAAAGGCAACGTCGCTCGAGTATGTAGGACGAGATACTCTACCTCGTCTTCGTCTCACATGATGTTAGATCAATGGACTCATGGAAACGTGGTTGATTCGACGTCGAGGTGGCAAACCAATGGACAAGAACCTTCTAAGTAAAATGATATACTCGTGTCGTAGAACATACTATTCATCCATGATACAGTGATGCAGTCCGCGCACGTGTCACCAAAACTCAAGCGGAAGCTGGATGAAATGAATGATAGCATGCAGGAAGCAGCCAGGTATATTCCTTTACAAAAGCAATTCTACACTTTTATCGACAGCGCAATAGAGAAAGTAATCGTCATTTACGACAGCGACAAGCATATCATTACCCAAAGGTACGTCCATCCCCATCTTCTATCTATTATAGAATCTCACATGGAGATAGACACCTGCACCTGACACGATACTCGTTCCCATTCGTCTGGATGTGGATGTAGAAGGCACTCGTTACGTCGATTCTTTCTGCTGGAATATGTACTTGCTACTTTATGTCTACTTCCTCCATCATCAACTCACCTCGCTCTAGTTATGAAAGCGATTTCACGTACGAAAGTTTCGCTGCGACGTTAATGCGTGATTCGAATCTCCCTGAACCAATCTTTCAACCGATCGTTCAGTCTATTCGACGTCAAGTAGAAGCAATTCGACCCACCGTACCACTTACCAAATCGACGCATAACAAGGAGAGTCTCCATCCGATTCTCATCAACATTCGTATCCACGACACCATCTTTATCGATCGCTTCGAAGTACGTTTCCTCTTGATTTAGTTCTAACACAAGTCTCATGTGTCTTCTAGTGGGATCTAAACAACGAAAGCAACAGTCCAGATGACTTTGCTCGTATCGTCTGTGCTGAATGCGTACGTACAACGATTCTTACATTAGAAAGATTGACAGCTAACGCCATGTATAGGGTCTAAGTGGCGAATTCGAAGCTCAAGTCGCTTTTTCCATCCGAGAACAACTACATATCTATGCCAAAGTACCTTGTACAGACACTCATCTACCTACAAATACTCACTCTTTATCTAGTTGCTTCGAGAAGGAAAACAGGATAAAGTGACTCGATTACCACAAGTGGAAATGGTCTTTCGAGATCGAGGCGAAACTGCTTCCTTCTCTCCACGTGTGAAATTCCTACTAGCAGACGACGTTCAGCTATTAGAGAAGACAGATCTTCGACGGATTCAGTCTCAAACTCAGCCACGTCCATCGACTTCCGTCTCGTCGTCGAATGTCATGTCCTTGGCATCCGCTCGGACGAAACCTCCAAAGCCAGTGAACTCGTTCCTCATGTTCTGTCGAGAACAGCGTAAGCAATTGCCGATCACACATCCCAGTCAAAGTGCGAAAGACGCATCTAAAGTACTTGGAGAGATGTGGAAGAATCTATCGGAAAAGGAAAAAGCAAAGTATGCTACCCTTGCTTTCTACTAGACGAAATATATGTTAATGATATATGTAGGTACTTGCCAATGACGGAAGAGGAGAATGCGAGGCGGTTGGAAGAATGGCGACGGAGAGAGAATTTACCCAAGAGTGCCATTGGGAACGTCCAAGCGAATGGACAGAAGAAAGAGTAAGACGAATGGAAAATGTTAACGTTGAGCTTGTTCCTCCGGATCAAGACGCCATTTAGACTGGTAGTAGTGGTTCTCTAGCTCGAATAACGCAGACGAAATGTCTGCGCCCAAGTGTGTGATGTGCGTATCAATGTCATCGCATCTAGTGCCAGGTCAGAAGCGTTTCATTAGTCAAGACACGAGCTGCTTACCGTCGATATAGGTCTTCGATGGTAGCATCCACGTTCTGATTCATCCCTTCAAAGTCTCCCAGCGCCAACGAAAGCTTCATTTCCGACACTAGCTTCAATAGACTCTCACTTGCTTGGACCTAGCACCCTGTTACTATCCTATCAATCGACTTGATCCATTTCGTGTACCAGTGACGTAGCATAAATGGAGTTCTGATACGTCTCTCTCGACGTATTCGTTCGGTCCTTTATCTTGGCTGTCTTTAGCAACCCTTTGAAGTTCTCCACCAACTTTTCAGCATTGTTATCCAGTCGCTGCCGATACTCTTCCGCCATTCTCGTCTTGTGGGCATCGAGATCAACTTCCGCGGTACATCCATGGTACACCTTTGGTAGAATAAAACCTCAATCTTCCTGTAAAAAACCCACAAACGAAAACGAGTTGAGCCGCCGGTTGATCTCTCCGTACGTTCCTTCCCTCGTACGCAACGATAGTCGGCGTAACTCATTTCGTTCTTTTATTAGATAGAAGAGTGTACCCCCGTTCCAAGTAAACTATCATGATCGCTGAACTTGCTGCTGAAGTCTGCCCCTCGTCGGCATCCTTCTTTGGATTCATGGGCGTCGCCTCTGCCCTCGTCTTTGCTAGTAAAAAGATCTTCTTGTATTCATTTTTGGTCGTATCCTTATCTGCTGTTGACTAGATCTCGGAGCGGCGTACGGAACGGCAAAATCCGGTGTCGGTATCGCGTCCATGGGCGTCATGCGTCCGGAATTGGCCATGCGAAACACCATCCCAGTCGTCATGGCTGGTGTCCTCGGTATCTATGGTATGATCGTTGCAGTCATCATTCAAGGGTCGATCGATCCGCCAAACGGAAACTCCCCGCAGTACGGCTCGTACGCCGGATTCGCCCACTTGGCGGCTGGACTTTGCTGTGGGTTAAGTGGTTTGGCGGCTGGTATGGCAATTGGTGTCGTCGGAGATGCTGGTGTCCGTGCCGTTGGTCAACAGGAGAAATTGTTTGTCAACATGATGCTCATCCTGATTTTCGCTGAAGCCTTGGGACTTTACGGTCTTATCGTTGCACTCATCCTTTCGCAAAAGAAGAGTGAATGCCCGACCGAGTAAAAAGAGAGTGAAGACGCAGCAGATAGCATGGTAGAAGTTTATACCAGCATGGAGGAAGAATGAAAGAAACTGTTGCAATTAGCTTTTTTACCTTTGTCTTGGTTTGCTGTAAGGAGATGGTGGACGTTCTAGTCTTAGAGATTTGCTATTTAGCTAGACAGGACGTGGAGAGTGTAGTATGGCAAGTGCCTCTGTCGAAACAGTTACAATGACGCCGGTGGTCGATACTTTGGTCGTGCGTCCGACTTGGACCGATCCAGTTCATGTTTTCGACTCGAAAGCACAGCATAGCAATGGTTTCGTCCATTGGATTTTCGCTCACTTGCTCATTGCTTGGACTGCAGTTGCTGATAGTTTCCACGCGTTGCAACGGCGTGTAATTGGGACGAAGCATGGGGAGAATGATCAAGCTGATAAGGTTGAGAGTGCGGTCTTAACGCCAGAGAGGGCTGGATCGATTGCTAAAGTACAGCCTGACAATAGCCTTAGGAAACCTCAAAAAGATCATGAAGTGCTTGAAAATTATACGGTAGTATGCTTGGATCCGGAGCCCAAAACGGTATCGAATGTTGAGTTACCATCCAAGATGGAGATGCAAGATGCAGATAAGGTGGATTATGAGGATTCAAGTACGTGGTTCAGTCAATTCTTCTCTGTCTTGTACGGACTGTCAACCAGCTTATGGACTACGGACGAGCTTGAGACAACGCAAGCGGACAATTTGAGAAAGAAGGTAGATATTAGTGATGACCATCAGGATCTTGAAATCTTAGCAGCTATCATCTAGGAAGTAGGTTCTTGTGAAAGAGAATACACGAATAGCGTTCAATTGGCAGATCTTATCCTTCCTACCGACCGTGCTAAAGCTTGGACAGCTCATTGAAACACTGGTAATCGACGTGCGTGCAGTACCTCGATCCAGGTCTAGTAGACTTCCAGGAATCCTCTCTTCAAGACAACTTCAACATTATTTCAATGGCTAGAAGATCACATTCCTACAAGGTCTAGACGCATACGCACTTGTACAAACACATGAAACAAATAAAAGACAATCTTCTTCTTCATCATAAACACAAAAAGGATCGAGTAAATGATGTTTTCTATTCCATCGCTTACATTTCTTCCTCTTCTTCTTCAATCTATGCAACGATAATTAGTATAAACACCCAAGACATATAGCATACAATCATACCTCATTGAACATGAACTCGCGTTGGTATTCCATGAGGAACTGTGTCGATCGCTTGACGTCCACAAAGAGCGTGTAGCAGCGTTTAATATCCGGCACATCCACCTCCGTTCCCTTTCGCTTGGCACAAACGAGCGACGCAGCCATGATGATCTGAATCGCATACCGCAACGACGTCTCCAACGCAATGCGTGTCAACAAGTCTTTCGCTTCTTCCGTCATCTCGACATCTTCTTCTTCGCATCGGATCGTCAGAATGCGTTTCATATCGTTCTCCGAATACTTTTTCGTCGGAATGATCATCAGTCGATCCAAAAGATCGATCGGAATACCGTGCGGACTCTTGTAGTTCGTCCCACGAATACGAGTGATCCCGCGGTTCGTAGCAATGATTAGCACTGGTGCCATGTCACTCTCCAACGCTCGATTGAGCCATGAGAAACACTCAATGTCGAGCATGTGCACTTCATCGATAAAGAGGACGCCAGGGACGATACTCGCCTTTCCTTCCTCCCTCCACTCTGCGACCTTGGCATCGATCTGTTCACGCACTTCATCCTTGATCTCACCCGTGTCACCAGCAAAGAGCGCGAGGAAGCCTTGGGAACGAGAGTTGATGACGTCGATTTCATGCAATGAAACGACGTGGACTACTTCCTTACGTTTCTGAAGTTCTCCCTCTGGACACTGGACGAAACGTGTTTGAGGTCCCATGGCGTCATAGTCGCGCGATCGGGTGAAAGAGCGACCGAGCTTGGTGATCTTACCACTCTCCTTGTTGATCGTAATCACGTCACCTGCTTCGACCTTTTCTTTGGTCAACGACTCGATCATCTTCGTACCGAGGTCGTAAACGGTCTCCATTTCCGTCGTACGTAGTGTCAATCGTCCTACTTTCTCCGATGCGGCACCTGTCGGCTGATCGACTTGGATTTCCACGACTTCACCTTCAATAATCTCGGTCTCTTCTTTAATTCGAACGCCAATAGACCGACGGAAAGCTTGCGTCAAAGCCTCTGTCTTGCTCATCTCTAAAGAGTACACTTCACTACCGGCAATCGTCGTAAATGGCGTATCTTCCCCCAAGCCTTGGGCAATGCCCATCGCAATCGCCGTCTACTACGCATAAGTACAGAGCTTATAGAGAAACAAGTAGCGAAATTTACCTTTCCGGTACCAGGCTGACCAGCGAGTAGGATGGCACGTCCAGCGATATTGCCTTCGTCGATCATCTTGGAGACGATGCCAGCGGCTTTACGAGCGGCTTCTTGTCCGACCATGCCTTGGGAGCTGCCACGAGCTTCCATGCCATCATCGAGGCCGAGGCCTCGAATATGAGAGTGGGCACCGATGCGCTCGATGCGTGTGATGTCTTTAACATCCGCCTGCGTCTTGACGGACTGTTCATCCAATCGATTGGACAAGGCGAAATTAATAGAATTAGTCTACTTGCACGAGTATGAAGGATATGCATAGGAAAGTAAATGACGTACCATGATCTCTGTGTGTTTAATAGTACGAGTACGGGTGGTATGAAGGCGGTTCAGAGCGTCGCGATGGCCGACTCCTCACTTAGCTGCACGAAGGCGATTCGTTGGGATATCGTATTCGATCAAGTACGAGATGAAAGATCTTGAGACGGCGTAGAAGCGGAGGTTGCGTTTCATCTAATTACGAACGAGCAGAGATGTAGCAATCTGGCTGGCGTCAAATGGTAGATATGTGCAAGATAACGATGGGTATTTCGTCGAGATCATTGAGACAAGTCCGTCTATGTCGTTGCGTCCGTAGTTGTTAATGGTATGTGAACACCCACTATTGTGGAAATTGATAAAAGGAGATCATGCAATCTACTGGACGTGCATGAGCATTTCGTTCCTTCATGTCGTGTGACGGGGCTTATCAGATGAAGATGGTGGACGATGAATCGTGTTTTGTGCGTTTGGAAGGGCATAGTGTAGTCAGAAGAGAGTCATAGCGCCGGGAAGAAGATCCTTGGATTGGTGCTTGGGCCTGCAAGCTGTCCATGTGCAACGACACCTGGATGCGACTTATATCAAGCAGACATCGAATCGTCGCGCCTTCGTGGCCACCCGTCAGAGACATACATGTATTTCCAAGCAGAAATATAGCTTGACGAGACTACTTTTACGAAGAAATCAATCCAAAAAAGTCAATTGTATCCCGTATCGATCGACTTTCATACAATGTAGCACAAGTACAAATTTCCATGGAAGCCTTCCAAGTACACTAAACAATGCTGTTGTTTACATCGTGCGAGGGCGTCAAGCATCTGACTCGAAATGTCCGGCGCCTGTTCCTGCTCAACGTCATCGGCGCACATGCAACGTATGAAAACCAACGTGCAGCCGGACTTGCATCGCTCCCTAGCGTTCATCGTCTTCTACCTTTGCCTTCATCCCACTGCCACTTTCCCAACCTAATATTTCCTCGACTTTGCCAGCACATAGCAGAGACGAAGCTGATGTGTTAAACGATTAACATCTTTCAACCTCTCATGTTTAATATTCCGTTCACTAAACAAAGTCGTTTGTATGTATTATATTCACATCAAACCTTTGATCAAGCATAGCTAAAAACCGATCTCAACGTACGGCTCAGGAGTTCATTTCCGAATTTGCCGCCCGATCCACAGATCTTCTTCGAATCCATCTCCAATACAAAATGCTTGTCAGTGCTCTCCGTCAAGGCGTGTCCATGGGACGCTCGACTTTCGCCAAGTCGTTCTCGTCCTCCTCTGCATCTCTCTTGGACGTCCTCAAGGAACAGGTTCCGCAGCGCCAAGACGCGTTGAAGCAGCTCAAGCAGAACCACGGCAGCAAGTCGCTCGGTGAAGTCACTGTCGACCAGGCGCTCGGTGGCGCGCGTGGTGTCAAGTGCCTGCTCTGGGAAACGTCTCTCCTCGACGCCAATGAGGGCATCAGGTTCCGTGGCTACTCCATCCCGGAACTCCAACAGGTCATGCCGGTGCAGTCCGAAGGCGGTGAGCCGATGCCGGAAGGCCTCTTGTGGCTCTTGTTGACCGGTGAAGTGCCCACGAAGGCGCAGGCCGATAGCATCACCCAGGAATTGCACGCTCGCTCGGAGCTCCCGGAGCGCGTCAAGAAGCTCGTGACGAGCCTCAAGGACGCCCACCCGATGACCCAGCTCTCTGCTGCCGTCACGGCCATGAACACGGACTCGATCTTCTCCAAGAAGTACGCCGAGGGTATCCACAAGTCCACGTACTGGGAACACACGTACGAGGACTGCTTGAACCTGATTGCCCGCTTGCCGGAAGTTGCTGCCCTCATCTACCGTAACACGTACTTTAACGAGCCGAACCGTCCGTACGACTCGAGCAAGGACTACTCGGCCAACTTCACGCAGATGCTTGGCTTTGACAACAAGGAATTCGAAGAGCTCATGCGTCTCTACCTCGTCATCCACAGCGACCACGAAGGTGGTAACGCCTCTGCCCACACGACGCACTTGGTCGGATCCACCTTGTCTGACCCGTACCTCTCGCTCTCGGCCGGTTTGAACGCTCTTGCCGGTCCGTTGCACGGTCTTGCTAACCAGGAAGTCCTCGGCTGGATCCAGGGTCTCCAGGCCGAATTCCACGAGCGTGGCCTTGAAGTCACCAAGGAGAACATTACGCAATACGCGTGGGACACGCTCAACGCCGGTAAGGTTGTGCCTGGCTACGGCCACGCCGTCCTCCGTATCACGGACCCGCGTTACACGTGCCAGCGTGAGTTCGGCCTCAAGTACATGCCGGACGACGAGCTCTTCAGGATCGTCGACACCATCTACCAGGTCGTCCCGGGTGTCTTGACCGAGCACGGCAAGACGAAGAACCCGTACCCGAACGTCGACTCGCACTCTGGTGTGTTGCTCCAGTACTACGGCATGACGCAGAAGAACTACTACACGGTGCTCTTCGGTGTGTCTCGTGCCATTGGTGTCCTCTCGCAGCTCTTCTGGGACCGTGCATTGGGTCTCCCGCTTGAGCGCCCGAAGTCGATCACGAGCGAATGGATCAACAACCAGTTCAAGTAAATTGGAGTTTTCTGAAAAAGTAGGTACGACAGATATCGAGATGTTTTAGGTAAAAAGGAACCAAGACGAAAGACAGAATAGTTTGGCTCTATACGTACATAGTACCTTGTTGTGTCTTATTGCGAGTATTGGTTCTACGTTGGTCTGGATTGAGAGCTTAAAGGCATCCATTCGGACTCGATTACAAGGCGTTTGAAGAGAGCTACAATAGTCGATTGACGTAATTAGACTCTGTGCCTTTAAATCGCTCCATGAGATGGCTGTTATAAAGTGTGTGGACGTGAATGAGTCAGAGATGGCGGAAGAGAGCCAAAGTAACCATACTCCAGGGCATTGGTGAGGCGTATACAAGGCTACAGGAACAATAAAGAGATATCAAGTTCGCATCCTCAATATTACGTTATGCAAAAAGGCTTCAATATGTTGCGAAAGCACTTGGACACCCGGATCAAACCCTGAGAAGGGGACGAATAGCTATTCAACTTAGCCGGATCGCACAGTGTTTCAAGATACACCTGCCTACATCTTTTCTTTCGTCTAAATTCTTTTCTTTGGTCCAAATTGGCGCGAAAAGCACACAACGAACGCGAGATGAGTGCATGCGAGGAGGCGATTGCCACGACAGTGCTGGATGGGCAGGAGCCGCTATCCTACCGATCGCTTAGTTTAGTATCCCAAGTAGACACTAGTACTAGTCGCACTGCTCTTCGCGACTTTGCTGCTTCTCACGCTACGGACGTGCAGACCCTCCACGTCCAAGTCGAGATTAATGGGACCTCGAAACCTGGTGTAGATCCTCGCTCTCGTACCATCCGCTTACGTCCTTCCACTGCTGACGACTCGTCCTCTATCTATGGCATCTACAGCTCTACCGTCAAACCATCCTCACTTCCGACTGCACTGTGGCTACAAGAGCGTCAGAATAGGAATGCTGCTTTTGACGATCAACCCAAGCAGCACGGTCTAACTTCGTCTCTTGAGTCCTATTACACATCTCCCATCGCCAATACTCATATCGCATCTCGACAGAATGCTACTCAAGCCAAAGGAGAAGAAGCTATTTCGTTATTCGATTCTATTAAAGCACCCAAGCCTAGCAAACCATTCTTCCCTGCTAGTAGTAAGAAAAGCGCCAAACCAAAAGTGGTGCAACCTCCACCAAAGAAGGAGGAACGACAGAAAGTAGACCCTTCGAACATGGACAACGTTCTATCGGTTGATAGTGACAGTGATAGCGATAACGATGCTCCCAAGTTTGTGCCTAAGACCGGTAAACGGATCATTGAGGACGATGAGGAAGAAGTAGAGAAGCCAAAGTCTCGTTCGGTGAAACGAAAGTTAGTTGCGTCTCCAGAATCGAATGATCCCGAGACAACGACCGGGACGGCGAATAACGAATCGGATGAAGACGTGTCGATGGAGATTGAAGTGCCGACGAAACGCCAGGTAGTGGTACCAAAGACGAGGATTAATGAGCAAGGATACATGGTAACGGAGGAGAGTGTGGAAGAAGTGGAGATGAGTGCAGAGGAAATCGCCAAGGAGAAGAGTATGCGGGAAGCAAAGCGGAAGGAGCAATTGGCAACCGCTAAAAAGCGGAAACAAGTCGCGAAGAGTGCTGCTCCTGGCAAGCAAAAGGATTTACGTTCGTTTTTCATGAAGCAATAGATGGAATTAATTTTTCTTGGCGACTTGAAGCGGTAATGTCGTTTTAATACTCTTTGGATCTTCATCGATTAAGACACGACGTTCGGCACCAATGGATTCTAGATCCGACTGTTGATACGTGAATTAGCCGATTGATGATAAGAATGGATGGTGGAAAGGTACTTTGATCTGGACCAACTCGTCACGAGTAGAAGCGAGCAACTCACTCGTGCGTAGACGCGAAGCCGTGGTGACAGCTCGAGCTGAACGCTTTCGCTTCCCAGTGTGTCCAGTAGCTTCTTTCTCGCTCGACTTGGTCATTTCTTGCTGTTTTGGATTTGTTTGGGCGGGAAAAAGTAGTTTTAAAGTATGAGACAAAGTATAGATCTTCTTTCCTATCTAGTCCAATCCCTTCTTCCGTATCAACTGCACTTCTCTACCTTCTGATGAACATGCTTTTGGAGATAAATCATCTACCACGTCTTACACCTTCTCCACTTAGCTCATGTACAGATGAACGCAGGTTTCGTCTGAAACGTTGAAGTGTCATTCCAATAGTTTATTATATACGAACGTATCTTGAAAAGGTTCTGCATGGGAGAGAGTCGCTTGGCATCTCCCGCAGGAACCCGAGTGAATGGAACGACCTCACTTGCCAATTTACCGTCTCGTTGCAAGATGAGCGGACATCCGAACTCGCAGCACCTTTTACCTCCGTTATCAGCACAGGCACCGCCATCCTCCGTACAATCCAATGGCGATTATGAAGCACAGCCACCAGCGTCGATCCGCTCGTGTGGTTCCCAAGCCTACACGTCGAGTTACATCCCGACGAGTAGTGCCTTCCCCCCACGTAGTGTACAGGATCTCATTGGGTCCATGAAGTCATACGCGAGTGCGACGGACCTCGTGCGAACATATAATGAAATTCCGTCCGTGGAAGAGGCTCTATCGACGCTCGATCGTGCGGCAGAAGCGCTCAAGACTCGACGTTATCGAGACGCTTTAAAGCTCTACCTGGATGGTGGATATGCCATGGCAAATGTAGCGGAACGTCAGCCGAATCCCAAGATCTGTAACTTGCTTACGAGCAAAGGCTTTGAGATGCTCAATTGGTGTGGAAAGCTCTGTGACTGGATTGAGGGCCGCGTGGATGAACGATACCCTCGTCCAGGTGTCCACAAGGTGGGTATTCCCGTCAGTCTTTGGGATGACGATTGGGTCGGACCGTTCTTGGAAGAAGAAGAGGCGAAGCGGACGTGGTACACGCCAGTCTATTGTCCGAACCCAGTGGACTTTACGAACGCCGGATACAGATTACGATGCGTCGAGATGAACCGACGACCGAGGTTGATGATCGGTATCACGATTTACAACGAGGGACCGCAGCAATTGAAAGCGACATTGAGAAAGCTTGGGAACAACCTCGCGTACTTGCGTAACCAGCAAGCCAACCACGATAAGTCGCTTACGAATACGTACTATGGCGAAGACATTTGGCAGAACGTTGTTGTGTGTATCATTGCCGATGGTCGACAGCAGATCAATGAGAAGATGCTGGATTACCTGGAAGCCATCGGGCTATACGACGAAGACTTGCTGACCATTAACAGTGCTGGTATCGGCGCTCATTGCCACGTCTTCGAGCACACGCTACAGCTAAGTGTGAACGGCAAGAGCTTGTTGCCGATGCAAACGGTCTTTGCCTTGAAAGAGAATAAAGCATCGAAGCTGGACTCGCACCACTGGTACTTTAGTGCCTTTGCAGAGCAGATCCAGCCAGAGTACACTGTCATCATGGACGTCGGGACGATGCCGACGAAGAGCGCCTTGTACCACACGCTATACGCCTTTGAAAACAACCATCAGATCGGAGGCACGTGTGGTCAATTAGCCGTGGAAGATCCGTTTAAAAACGTTGCGAACTGGGTCGTGTCAGCTCAAAACTTTGAGTACAAGATCTCGAACATCTTGGACAAGAGTCTCGAAAGCTGCTTTGGATACATTAGTGTCCTCCCAGGCGCTTTCTCCGCCTATAGATGGGTGGCGATTCGAGGAGCGCCTTTGGACGCGTATTTCCAGACGCTGAATGTCGATCTGGATGTCCTTGGACCGTTCATCGGGAACATGTACCTTGCAGAGGATCGTATTCTATGCTTTGAGATCCTCGCTCGTAAGAATTGTAACTGGACGATGCACTACGTGAAGGATGCAGTTGCAAGAACGGATGTGCCGCATGACCTCGTCGGTCTCATTGCCCAGCGCAAGCGTTGGCTAAACGGTGCCTTCTTCGCCACGCTGTTCAACATTTGGAACTGGCGTCGCGTGTACTCGGAGAGCTCTCACTCGTTCTTCCGCAAGTTCTTCCTGCTCTTCTACTACATCTACCACGTCCTCTTCACCTTGTTCTCGTTCGTCCTCCCAGCAAATGTCTACCTCGCGCTCTTCTTCATCGTCTTCCAAGGTTTCCAAGAGAATCGACTTGGATTTATCGACACGTCGGACTACTCAGATGCAGCGAGAGACGCTGCTGTCTACCTGTTCAACATCATCTACCTGTTCGGTCTCCTCATGCTGATCATCATCGGTCTCGGAAACGATCCAAAGCACATGAAGTTCACGTATTACTTTGTCAGCGCTCTCTTCGGCATCATCATGATCCTCAGCTCCCTCGTTGGTATCGGTGTCTTCTTCACTGGCACCTTAGACAAATACGCCATCGTCGTGTCTCTCTTGACGGTCGGTGTCTTCTTTATCGGTCCAGCGCTTCAGGGGGAAGTCCATCATATCGTCCTGACGTTCACGCACTACACGGCCCTCATCCCTAGCTTTGTGAATATCTTTACGATCTACTCGTTCTGTAATCTACAAGACCTGTCGTGGGGAACCAAGGGCTTAACACAAGATGCAGGACTTGCTGCACCCGATGAGAGTGAGAAAGGAGACTTTAAAGACGTCTTGGCGAAACGCAAGGCGTTGGAAGAGAAGAGGAGGGACATGGAAGAACGTATGGACGGTAAAAAGCGTCAGTTTGAGGCCTTCCGAACGAATATCCTGATCACATGGGCATTTGCGAACGTCATCTATGCTCTCGTGATGACCACGTACGTGAAAGCGCATGACTTTTTACCTGTGCTATTCATCATCGTTGCGGTGATTAACGGCGCGAGATTGCTTGGAAGCATCTGCCACCTCGTGTACATCCATACGGAAGGTATTCGTCGTCAGTTGATTGACAAGTCTCGTGCTGGAAATGGCAATGGGTATCCAGAGAACTCAAATCGACAGTTGGAAGACCATTACGCGGCGTTGCATGAGGATGAACAGTTTGCGTCGAACAATGGACGTGGACCTACTTCGATCGTCTAGAAAAGGCGTTTGTATGAAGAACTTTACTTTTATTTCCGTAGCTTAGCAAGTTCCATCTTGGAGGAGAGAAACAAGAATGATTTTCTACCTCTAGTCGTTTCATCTTGAACACAAAATTATTATACATGTCGACGGAAGAGTTAAAGGGGACATGGGAGAGTACCGATGCGTTTGGAAATACTGCGCTCGATTGGACGCGTGCGTTGAAGAAGGGAGGAACGAAGCTGAGAGTATGCTTTGACGAGGGAAAGCTAGACTTTAAAATATTTCGAATGGAGGAAGATGGAGAAGTGGATGTGACCAATACGTTTCAGCATGCACCTGCATCAGAGCAACCATATCGAACGCATGGTTGTCTTCTCCTTGTGGAAGGTATGTAGATCATGGATTTCTATCGAAATAGCAAGTGATGCTGACGGTCTGTAGGCGACAAGACTGGGATTGAATGGACGTACGAAATAGAGAACGAAGGTACATTGCGAATAAGGTCCATTTACAACCTGTGCAGAAGGTAGTTCACAAGTGATGGTAACAAAATGTACTGCGAGTAGGTTGGAAGGAGCCAAGCAGTTTATGAGATGTAAAGGTGTCGACGTGATCTACTTTCGTCCATGCATATAGCTCGCCATGTTACTAGGAGCGATAGACATATAATACAGCATGTATCCTTATAATATCCTTCAAGTCGATCTGTATCTGCAGTAGATAAAGATCAAGAAACCTCTACAATCAATATCCAAGTAGCCTAGATATAACCTCCACTACCGCCCATAAAACCTTTTAGTGAAAATGCTATGACAAATGCAATGCTCTTGTTTTCTTTACTTGTCATCCGGCGTGGCAACTACAGGATACTCCTGCGTCATCTCTTCCCACGAACGCGTACCACGCACCAACTTGCGTACATTATCGACCACATCCTTCATCGGAAGTCGCACCTGCTTCGTCGAGTCACGCTCTCGGAGCGTCACGGTATCATCCTTGGTCGTATCAAAGTCCACCGTCACATTGAAGGGGATGCCAAGTTCATCCGCACGAGCGTACTTGCGGCCAATGGCAGCGCTACTCGAGTCCACCTTGCACTCGACACCTTCGTCCGAGAACTCTGTTTCCAGTTTCTCTACAATCGGATCGAATGCAGTGTTCGTGCTCAACGGCAGCACCGACACCTTCACCGGCGCAATCTTCGGTGCAAACGCCATAACACCACGCTTCTCATCTCCTTCTCGCGCAGAGTAGCTGTGCTCAAAGATGGCCGCGAGGATCCGACCGACACCAAAGGACGGTTCGATCACGGATGGAATGAACTTTTCTTCATTCAAAGTCTTCTCGACAATACGCAGCGACACCATGTCTCGCTCCAACTCGAACTCCTTTCCAGTGCAGTTCGGACCGATCGTGACCTTGCCATTCTTCTCCAACTCGGCTTCCACTTCTTGTGCTTTTTCTAGATCCTGCTTCAGCTCCTCTAGCTCTTCATTCACTAGAGCTGCTTCCTTCTTAAACGCTCGACCGATCTTGCCCTTATTCGCCTGGATCTCCACGACCTGTCGCTTCACTGGCGTCGGGAACTTGTGCGTACCGACCATCTCGACCTTGCTCTTCTTCGAGTGCACCGTCAAGTCATAGCAGGATCGATCCGCGTGTCCAGCACATTCGACCCATCCAGACGACAGCTTGACTTCCAAATCCCAACAATCCGTCGCGTAGTGCGACATCTCAGTGTCCAAGTGCTGACGGAAGCGTACGCGTTCCATGTCCAAGCCAATAGCTTGCACGAAAGCATACGTACGTGCGAGGTAGTACGCCAGACTTTCGTTGTTAATCACACCTTGTTCCACAGCATCACCACACGTCATGTAGATGGTCTTGCCATCCGATAGCTGATGTGTTTTCGTTAATAACGCCAATTGTTTGTCCTTGATGGTACTGAACTTCGGGTGTGCCTTGTCTTTCGGGTTGACAAAGTACTCGATCTCGGCCTGAGCGAACTCTCGCACACGCAAGAGACCGCCACGAGGACTGATCTCGTTACGAAAGGCGCTGCCGATTTGAGCACAACCGAATGGAACTTTACCGGCGTTGTACTCGAGCAACCGACGGAAGTTGAGGAAGATGCCTTGCGCCGTCTCGGGGCGGAGGTAGCCTTGAAGATTGCCTTCCGGACCGATCTGGCATTGGAACATGAGGTTGAACGGGACAGGGAAGCTCAAGTCGGCGCCAGTGCCAGGAGCTTTGATGCCATATTCCTGGAAAACCTTGTGGATCTCTTCAGGAGAATACGACTCGGCCATAGTGGCGTGCATCTGGTGACGATCGCGCTCTTCATCAGACATGGACGGGTTCTTGTCGAGCAGATTGTCGACGTGGTCTTCGAGCAGTTTGTCCGCTCGGTAGCATTCACCCGACTTGACGCACTTGACCATGAGATCCGTGAATCGGTCGACGTGACCGGACGTCTTGAGGACAATCTCTGGCATGAGGTTGGTGCATTCAATTTCGAGGAGCTTGTCGGAGAAAACAAAGTGCTGTCGCCAGGTCTGGAGGAGATTGGCTTTCAAGGCACAGGCGGGTGGACCATAGTCGTAGAAACCACCGATACCACCGTAGATCTCAAAGGACGGGACGACAAACATCTTACGGATAAGCAAATCATCTAACGCCTTCTTCTCTTTCTTCGAGAGTGTATCGGACGTGTCGAGAGTGGCCGCAGCGGCCTCGAACTCGATCTTGAGAGCCTTGAGCTTGTCGACGGCAGCCTTGACATCGGCTGCTGCGCCGCCGTTCTGTTTCAGCTCACGAACGAGAGCACCTTGGCGGGTGACTTGGGCACGAAGGCCGTCGATATCGAGGGGAGCGGCGTCGGTCATGCTTTGCGTGGATGGCGGTGAGAACGCGTTTGGACGCGGGCGGACTAAGACAAGCTGATTGGATAGATTGTTAAACAATGAAATTTGGTTGGTGGAACATGATATCCAAAGGATCAGAAATATCTTCTGGCCTTACGAAGGCAGCGTGGATTTGGAAGTAGTGATGATATTTATAGCTTATTGCTGTGGTTGTACAAGTAGTTGAGATGTGATATTGACGTCAGGATATGGTGAATACAAGATTTTGTGTGGGATGAATCGTATGGATATTTGGGCGCCTTATCGTAGAAAGTAGTGCCTCCAAGCTACGTCGCTAACACGGCACATTGCGATGGTAATTTCGCATTTTGTCGCGTGGGTTGGTTCAAAGCCGTAGATAGGACTTGAATAAAGTTGTAGAGCAGTCTCGGGAAACAAAAGTTATCGCGTATGCATGCAAGCTGTTTCTAGAGCAAGTAGAAATTTGAGTTTACGCTCACTCTATAAAGCATTCTGAGTCAATCCAGAGCAAACGTGCCAGACATCGCATTAATCAGACGCAGGAACAATTTGAAGCATAGGACAGCGACTATCTGTAAAACTTGCTCACTCGTCAACAAGATCGCATATATAATATCCAAGAAACTCCATTCTAGGCACGTGCTGTATGAAGAACAGTCATATATAGAGACAGAAAAGAACGTTTGGCAAGAGGTTGCTCGCCAGCCTTTCCTGTAGTCCTGGAAAGACGTGCGCGCACCCAAACCATCTGGATTAAACGCAGCTTTATCACTTGGATAAAGTATATGTGCGATGTAGTGGGTACAGACGACGATTAAGCAGCGTTCAATTGTAACATCGCAACCCGCTGTGCAGTAGCATACTTCGGACTAGAGTCTTTTGATCGTAAATTAGATCTCGTAAAAAACCCGCTTGCCATCTGGTTAGAGGGAAGGTCGAGCTGACGAAGCTAGCAACCAGGGTGGATGGACGGATGTCGTCGATCTAGCAAAGGCGATTAATCTCATTCTGCAATTTGCCTTCATCCGAGCACACCATCAGAAAGAACAACATGAAGCTCTTCCTCTCGATCGCTCTCGCGGCTTTGTCTGCCCATCAGGCCCACGCCCACGGCTACGTTTCCCAGCCGGAGGCTACGTTCCCAAATGGAGTTGACACTTCTTTCCTCACGACCATTTCCGAGTCGTCTGACCCGGACGCATTTGGCGGCCTTAAATGGAATGGCAGCCCGCAACAGAACGTCGACACGTTCTCGGACGCCTTTGCCAACTCCAAGTACAAGAGCCTCAAGGAGCTCATCGACGCCAACGTTGACGGATGTGGTGCTACGGACGGCCAGGCCACTCCGGTCGATGTGAGTGGCATGAGCACCTTGACCTGGCAGAATGATCAGGAGAAGGTCGGATTCGTCAAGTCCCACACTGGCCCGTGCGAAGTCTGGATTGACGACCAAATGGTTGCTCAGGATGACAACTGCGTTTCCACGTACCCGGACTTCCCGGCTGCCATCCCGGTCGACTACTCCAAATGCTCTGGCACGTGTGAGCTGACCTTCTACTGGCTTGCTCTTCACGAAGCTGACTGGCAGGTGTACAAGAACTGTGTCCAGATTGAAAATGGATCTGGCGGTGAAGCCGGCGGTGCACCTCCGGCTGCGGAGAACTCTGCTGCCAACGGTGATGAAAACAACTTCGAGGCTCCGGCTAACGACAACGGCAACGCTTACGGTGGAGGCAACCAGGACCAGAACCAAGGCCAGAACGGTGGTAACCAAGGCCAGAACGGTGGCTACGAAGACGGCAACAACCAGGGCCAGAACCAAGGCCAGAACGGTGGCAACCAAGGC
>JAADVB010000148.1:0-47184 GCA_023334545.1 Salisapilia sapeloensis | reverse complement strand
TGACACTCTCTCGCACGAGGTCGAGGGTCTCGATTGACTTGCTCACTTGCACGTTGTTCTCGTCATCGGACAAGTCTTGATTATCGACAGCCTGAGGCGGCATGGCTTGGCGTGGGTCGTACCCTACTGGTTTTGGTGAAGATGCAGGCGTAGTCATTTTGATGCACGCAGTCGCACCGAGCGAGACTAAACGGTGCTTGATCCCATTTCAAGTTACAGATACGAGGTATCTCTTCAAAGTCATGAAGAAACTGAATGAAGCGTAGTTGCACAATCCCATTTAAAAGACTACAAGAGGTCTCCAACCACACGCAGACTAGTTTTAATTGTCTTGTATGCATCTTGGCCTCGGTATGAACAAGAGGACTACAGTCAGGTCAGATGAACAAGTCTTCAAACGCTCGTACTTTGGACAACTTTGACCAGGAAATGAAACTTCTGCCTTGGAGCTGTGCCTAGCTTAAAGCAGTGAGTGCGTTTATTGCATTAAGCGTTCATATCAGTTGAATCTAACGGGAAAGCGGTAGCCCAGCCATCGAAGGGAGCTAGAGAGCGATATCTATTTCAGATTACCAGTAATGCTAACCTTGCGTATCCACCGAAAGACGGCACCAGATCCAGTGGCTCTTCAAGCTGCTTAACACACTTCACGAACACAGGATGGCCCTAGTCCATTTGCCTGGATAGATGATGAGACCTTTTACCTCTCAAGGACGCTAAGCCCGATTGTCGACACAGCTGTACGCTCCTATCTTGCCATTTCCCTCCATTTTTGGCGATAGCGGTATACATAGAGCAAGCTATTCGATTAGTCTGATAACGCTCCTAGTTTTGTCATCAGGAGCTCAAGGAGGATGGGATTCGATCTCATTCCCTCGGAGGCTACAAAGACCATGCAAGTGAAGAGTGGGTAGACATGAAGTGGATGGCAAGGTACAATTTTGTTCGCATATGACCTGGATCCACTCTCTTTATCCATTTAAACTGTCATATTTATCCATTGATCGATATAATTTGCTCAGGTGCTGTCAAAGTGTACATAGCTTGAGAGTGTGATCGAACCATCACGAGCATCCTCATCTTCAATTGCATCGCTCCCGTTTCTGTCCGAGGTATATGATCGTATTTATCAAACTGCTAACCAACCACAATCGAATGTGGTAAGTTACGCCATCAGAGATTTCCACTGTATCGTCTCCACTTCAAGTATTCACACTGCGTCATTTCATCACTTCTTAATAAGCAAGGACGTACTATCTATAAATCATGGCCACGCGCTGGACAGCAGACGCCTACGAAGGTTTCTACCTCTCGGACGAAAAGAAGGCTGATTGTAAGCGCATCGCAATGATACTCGTCCATGAAGCACTTCGGCACTATCAAAAGTTTGATAAATCAGTACCTCGCGAAATGGACAGCAAACGTTGGAAGCCGATTAAGTCATCCAACAATGTGACCATGTACCGAGAGCGAAATCCATCTCAACGCACGGTAAAAGGCTCAAGTACCAATAGTTCTGGATGGCAAATGCCTCGCGTCGTCGTCGGTAATGGATCGGTCTCAAGTAACTTTGATGACCTTCTATACGGCCTCGCGTATGGTGACGAGGCAGCGATCTTACAAGGTATGAAATATTCAGGACCAGCAGTAACGAACTGCCAGATCCTCTCCACAATTGAGAAACCAACTATGGAGCATCCGTATCGTTCGACTTGTCTCCAATGGCACGCTGGAAGTCCAAGTCCAGCACTACGAGGCGTCATCAAAGACCGAGACACTGTTTGTATTCGAGCGACTGGAGTTCTCCAAGTCAGTAAAGACGAACGCATTGGGTACTATATCATGCATTCGGTCAATCTATCGTCTACTCCTTCACTTGAAGAGCGAGGCATTTTAAGGTCTCGCATTTCTACTTGTAATTTTTTCAAGCCTCTTGCGGATCAAACGGTTGAAGTATTCATTAAAGGATATTATGAAGCAATGGGAAACAGTATCATCGAATCCTTTGCTGTCGCCACTTTGGCCAGTACACTCATGGATAGTTGGACATCTGGTCAATGTGCAAAGCGAAAGAAACTTTCGTGGCTCCTTCAAAGGAAAAGTGTGGACAAGGATGATGTTATGCGCTTTGTTGGAATAAGTGAAGCTGAAAGCAGATCGGAGTGTCGATCCTGTAAAAAGCGCTTCGGACCTCTACGTAAAGCTTACCCGTGTATCTTGTGTGATTCACTGATCTGTCGAAAATGCGTTCATCAGATAGAGCTATACGAGGTTATTTCCAAACTAAAGTTGATGGCTAAGAAGTTCCGCTTCTGCCCCGCTTGCGACCACTTTACTGATCAAGTAAATTCTTATAAAGTAGCCCGACAGGAAATTCGAGCTGGACGATATGAAAAAGAGGGCAGTGGGTCAACCATCGTTGGGTCGTCTAGGATTTCTCAGCTTACAGAAAGCTCAAGTGATTTGTCAGGCAAGGAATTTTGCGCTGGTGAAGTGTATGAATTTGAGTCGGATCAACTAAACCCTTCAATTGAAGGTTCATTAAACACCTTTGCTCAATTTACATCTACCACTGACGCTGCTCGGACCATCGAGCCTAAACAAGGAGCCTCTAGTGAAAACTCTGCTGAAGGAGACGCTGGGAATGGTAAAGCGGAATACGATACGCTGGTTGAAAATGGATGGAGGAGTAGCATTTCGGAACTTGACTGTAAAGATGAGGAACGTGATAGGCAGCTGGTGTGGCTGAAGATAACTGAGCTACGACTTCGGCAGGATGATCTGTCCAGTGAATCATGAAAAGAAGAGAAGAAGCATTAGGCTTACAGCGTAGCCAAGCTGCGCAAAGATTTTGAAATCATACAAATGTAAAAGATCTATAAATCGTCAAGTATACGCGTGATTCTTTAAAAATAGATAAGCGTAGTGCATTACTATTTACTCCTTTCCGGTATCTCACATGCAAAGGACGTGATTAATAAGGTAAAGCAAAGCAAGCAGCTTGTTCGTGTCAAATTATGCAAGGTCTTCCACACAATCGGATTCTTCAAACCCATACTGCTTGCTTGGATTGTTCCAATCATTGCCCCGCTGATTTGTGTCTTTCTGGTTACAGGCGTCCATCTATGAAGAGATTGTAAGTCGGATCATTAAAAGCCAAAGTAAACGTTCTCAAATTCGCATAGGAGAATACGCGTACGATCATTTACAGGAAGCCGGGATCGGTAAGGTTAGCTTTACGAGCCACAGGGCTATACTCTAAGTTTCTATAAATCAATGCAAATTTTAATCAAATTGTAAAATATAATAAAGCAAACTTTTATAGCTCACACAAAAATATGCTCTTGGATCATCGTTTCGCACAAGTGAGTGGGTGCAGAAATCGATGTATACGACGAATTGTCTTTATAAGGTCTCGGCTAGACTCCGACAGAATCCAGTTTGTTATGTTGTAGCATCCTGTAGCATTTAAAGTATCGGTTAGTGGTACCTTACATAGGTATATCGTCTCGTCCGTATTTTAATAGTTATCGTACATTTTGGTGATTTTCGGGATGTACGCGGTAATCTCGGACAAACTGTTGTGTTGCATGTACCTGCGTGTGACTTAAAGTAAATCAGAGTGGAAAACTACATTGATCAGCGAGTGATACGTACACTTCCTCTAGGTTGTGTCATTCGCCATTCCACTTCGTCAAATTCATGTTCTCTGCATAACTGTCATAATCTTAGTTTGCGATAATTCGTCTTACTGGTTTAAATACTATCACGTATAAAGTCTTCACGGAGCTGAGATTATATGTGCGTGAGTCACCGGGAGAAGTGATGTTGTTACCACTCAGATAGCAGTACACTTCGTTCAGTAGTATACTTGCGAAAGGAAACATACAGATACATACAGCTCATCTAGGTCTTTGTATTTGATTCTATGCAGGCTCTCGTTGATCAGCTTATTCTCCGACAGTCTCATGTAGTTCAGACTTGTAATCGCAGTTCATCCAACCTAGTTACAAAATGCGCCTTACAACTTCTTTAGCTTTGTCCCAGTGCAATTGAATTCGATGAACTTGTTTCCATAAAGTTTGCTAGCTCATCCATGATGCTTCGGTTGTAAGAGAAAGACAATGAACTGCTAAATATTACGCGTCAGTGAGCCCAGGCATCGACGCCTTGACTTCGGAAATGTTGTTGTAGTACAAGTACCTAAAGATACACTCGATAAGAAATATGTCGTGCACTAACCAAAGCCAAAGCCTCGCAAGTAATCGAGACTTGTCAATACGCCAGTGATTTCGTTCACGCTACCTTTACTGCGTAGTCTATTTGTGTGCACTATTAAGCTGATTATCAATCATCTACGTAGCAGTGCCGACATGAACACTCACAGACCCCGAAGGGCGGGAAAGTTGACTCCATTCAGACTCGTCAAAGGCGTGACGCCGAATTCTCTGTTTAGATTTAATAAAGGTACTAATTGTCGTCAATCATAGTCATATTAAACGCACATCACCTCCAGATTTGAAAATACTCCGAAAATTTCTTTGATAGGGTTTCTACTAATGTCACTGCATGTAGAAAATAAGTCGAAGCCCATGCAGCCGTCACGTATTTCAAATTGCTTTACAGTATTTTGGCTCGCAGAAGTTGATCTCCTTCAAGCTTTATGATCTTATTTCCGGTCAGGTTACTACAATGCGTTACACGATCTTTATCATTAAAACTTCTGTCAATGTATCTACACTTCCTCCAAGTGTCTTGGAAAGGTCATACTCGATAGTTCTTTATCACCGATGTCTTTGTCTTCATAGTCGCCATTCTTAGAATCTTTCTATTTAGCGTAGACGCTCGTCAATGTCCAAAGCAAAAGGAAGGCGTATACGAAATCTCGGTGGATGCACTTCATAGAGGGTGAAAGATCGAAGTAGCAGATAGCAGCTAACTTTGAAAGTGAGGGAGTAGGAGTGAATAAAGTCATCGTTCAAGATAGAACGCAACATCAAAGTAAATTTTTCATTTTAAATAGCACAATGCATTGATACTCTGGCGATTTTCAATGTACGATATATTTTATGGAATGTCTTTAAGTCATATTCGGTCAAGTAGTATGCCCACAGGACACTTTGCCCGGCTCTTTCACCGCAAACTCGGCGTGGGAAACAGCTCACATATGATGCTGGGTTTAAAAGGAAGGAAGTGGAAGCTGTAGTTTCAATCTCTATATAATCGTTCCTGTACTGAGCAAAGGCTGTGTTCTACTTGAAGAATAAAACATGCCAAGGTAGAGGCACTCGAAAGTGGACCGATAGTGACTCTTAATGTGAAGAATGATATTTCAATATTACCATTTTTAGCATCTTTTGGTGACCGAAGAGATTACTTTAGAAATGGACATTTGTGATGCTGGTATGATTCGTTCTGTCGTCCAAATGGTTGATGCGAGTGGTTTTATTGATAGGCAAGTACATTACAATCGAGAGTTTATGGCCGTCGACGATAATGTAGTTCTGTACATGCGGATGAGTTTCAGTCGCGACGGAAAGATGGAGAATACTTACCCATGATGTCGTTCGGATTCTTCCAGATCGTCCGATCAATAAACTCGAGTGATGACTCTTGACCGACCGCCTTGCCTCGACACAAAATATCAATCGGCACGTTCTTTTTTAAATGAAGTTTCGCGTGGAGGTATTGTGTTAATTGATCCATCTATCATCTCAACAAGTAACAAGCGTATCCACATCTTTATACACCTACGTTGCTACATACACGCATGGACTTCTCTGTACACATCCTCTGAGTCTTTAGCGGTGGTAGCCTCAGTGTAATGGGCTCATTCGGACTAATAAAATGTGTTTAGTAGAGGAAAAGAGCTGGCGAATGCGTCAGGACGAACCTGTCCAATGGGGATAGCGTGAAACGTATCGTGGGTTTACGAGACGCATTGTCGCTATCTGTCATGGGCTGGCGAATAGACTGCGGAGTACTTGAACGCTTACGCTTAAGCCCAAGTCGTTCGACGAACTGTTTTCCTACGTCCACATTCTTATGAGTTGGTTATCGAAGGGAGTTTTTAGTAACAGTACGTTGCTCATATTCGTCTTCATCCTTGGGTAATAACTTGTCGGCAAGATCTTGGAAGACTGGATTATGTCTACCATACAAGCACATCACGACATGCCATTCCTCGAAAATAAGTATATGTCCTACATGAGCTCTTTCCACGGCTGCGTACCAAGCCAGACGTTACATACTGGGCAATTGGAATGCTCGACGGAGCTATCTTCGAAATAATGTTGAATGCATCCATTGCAGACTACACTCCACCACAAATATATCACTCCTATGTCGTACTCTCATAATGGCAAATAGCGTACAAGTATGAAGACATTCTCGGAGACTCATGGCATTGCGAAAGTAGCCAGCGCATAATGGGCACGTCAGATAACTACTCACGACAGAAGCCTTCACCTCCATCTACATCCATCTTTTTATTAATTCCAAAAAGAACCCTTCATTTGCATCTATTCATCTACCTTCCCATCGTCCTCCATGGCGACAATAATTCCCACCTGCGAGTGTGCTGACGGAGGTGAATGTCGTCTGAAGGTACAGGTGGTCACCGATTGACACGAATACGATCAAAAATCATGAAGGGCGTGCAATGGACCGGTAAGTCCGTCCAGCGTCTGTCGCTTCATCGGCGGCGACCGACAGTCCTTGGTCTTGGCTACGGCCTCGAGCACCTCCCCTTCATCATTCTCTATGCGTACTCATTGTATCATTGTGCTCTGACGATTGGGGAGCCGTATGCCCAGGCCATTCGAGAATTAGAGGAGGCCGGCGTTTTGACACCAGAGGCGACTCAGAGCGACGAGTTGGATGGCTTGGCAGCATCAACTCTGTCCCAAGGGTCTGTGCGTGAAGCACCTAGTGCCATCTACGATGACTTGAAAGAAGGAGAAGAAGGACCGCCATTGCCCAATCCGTTCTTACCTGCCATCGTTCCATTGCTCTTCATGCTCTTTACTACCGTATCGCACGTTCTTATGCTACTCTTCCAAGTCTGGTCAATGCGTGTGCTTGCCTTGATCAAGTACACGCCAGCAAAGTCTGTCCAGGAAGCAACGTACGTCCTCGTGGAGCCTCGATCGCACCAAGGCAAGAGTGCGATGACAGAGCTCATGTGGCCTACGTCCTCTCGTCAGCTGACCAAGTCGACACCCGTGACAGAGCGTCCGTACTTCACCTTCCAAAAGCACAAGTACATTGCAGAAGTGTCGGATAAAGATGATGGCAAAGACCTTGTGACGTTCCGTAAGCTTCAAGCTCCGATTAGAGAAGTCGTCGAGAGCTACGTGTCCACACTCGGACTGTCGAGTGAGAAGCAAGTGAACGACCGACTGGCATTGTATGGCAAGAACGAGTTCAGTATCCCACAGCCCAACTTTATCGACATGTACAAGCAGCAGCTCTTGGAGCCATTGACTGTCTTCCAGATCTTCTCTATCCTCCTGTACATGCTAGATGAGTACTGGCAATACTCGCTCTTCACTCTCGCCATGATCCTCATGTTCGAAGGCGTGACGGTGCTTAGTCGACTAAAAAACCTGCAGACACTGCGTGGCATGGGTAACCAGACAAAGGATGTCTACGTCTATCGTAAGAAGCAATGGATCCAAGTATCGTCCGAGACGTTGGTACCTGGTGACGTCGTGTCCATCCGTCGTATCACGTCCCAAGACGCCGATAACACTATCCCGTGCGACTGTCTCCTGCTGCATGGCTCGGCAGTCATGAACGAAGCGACGTTGACAGGTGAGAGTGTGCCTCAGATCAAAGAAGCGATTGGAGACAAGATGAACGCAGACGATTTGGCAGAAGAGCTTGATATGAAGAGCGGACACAAGGTCCACGTCCTCTTCGGTGGTACCACCATCATGCAGAGTGACGGATCTGACGAAGTCAAAGTCAAGGTGCCAAGTGCGCCAGATGGAGGCTGCTCTGCCTTTGTCCTCCGCACAGGCTTTAGCAGCTCCCAAGGCAAGCTCGTGCGTATGATCGAGTTCTCGAGTGGCAAAGTCACTGGTGACTCGAAAGACGCATACGGTCTCGCTGGTCTCTTGCTTATCTTCGCTCTCCTCTCCTCTGGCTACGTTCTCAACCACGGCCTGAAGCAAAAAGGCAAGATTACGTTTGAACTGCTCTTACGTTGTGTCTTGATCATCACGAGTGTGATTCCAGCGGAGCTACCGATGCAGACGTCGATGGCTGTGAACACGGCGCTCATGTCGCTCGTGAAGCTTTCGATCTTTTGTACCGAACCCTTCCGTATCTCTCTCGCAGGCAAAGTCGACATTTGCCTCTTTGATAAAACGGGAACATTAACGACAGATCAGCTCACGGCCGTCGGTGTCGTCTGTGAAGACCCGAAGAAACATCAAGGAAGTAGTAACAACGGTCTTGGCCATGTCCCGATGATCAGTGGAAGCATGGACGCCACACTGGTCTTGGCTGGATGCCAGTCGCTCGTCCAAGTCGACGGAAAGCTCGTGGGTGATCCAGTCGAAGAAGCATCTCTCCGTGCTGTTGACTTTACGTACGATCCTCACACGCGTCGTTGCTCTCCTTCGAAAGACTCAGAACGAGCGTCAGAGCGTAAGTGGAATGCCAAAGACGTCTCCGTTCAGCTCGTTCATCGCCATCACTTTGCATCGAAACTTCAGCGCATGAGCGTCATTGCGAAAGTCCAACGCGGGAATGAAGGTAAGCATGGCTACCGAAGTCTTGTGAAAGGAAGTCCAGAGGCTGTTGGTCAACTACTTCAACCAAATCAGGTCCCGACTTGGTACTGGGATGCGTATCAGAGCTTGGCGAGGAAAGGCATGCGTGTCTTGGCACTCGCGTATAAAGATCTCGAGAGTGGATTGAGCGACCAGGAGCTCGCGTATAAGCCTCGATCGTGGGCAGAAAGCGACTTGACGTTCGCTGGCTTTGCAGTCTTCCAGTGCCTCGTGCGTCGAGACAGTGGGTCGATCGTCCAGCAGCTGAAAGACAGCTCGCACGACGTGTCGATGATCACGGGAGACGCGACGCTCACAGCTGTTCACGTATCGAAGGAAGTGAATATCATTACGAAGAAGACATTGGTGCTTAATGACAAGGACGATCGTTTGGTCTGGAACTCTGGTGAAGATGACAAGGAAGTGGCGACGTATGACGGACAGCAGTTACAGGCGCTAGCGAAAGAGTACGATCTGTGTGTCCATGGCAAGTCCCTAGCTCTTGCAGATGATGCGATATGGAAGCATGTGCACCTCATCCGAGTCTTTGCGCGTATGACACCAGAGCTCAAAGAGCGTGTGTTGACGCACCTCAAGGAAGAGGGACACCATACGCTCATGTGCGGTGACGGCGGGAACGACGTTGGAGCACTCAAGCAGGCGCATATCGGTGTAGCGTTGCTCGGAGGCTTTGGCTCGGCGAATGCTGACAAGAGTATCACTGGTGCCAAGTTCCAAAAGAAGGGAGCGGACGCCATGACTGGTCCGGAGCTGATGAAACTCCATGTGTCGGCGCTAAAGAAGAAGCTTGGGCAGAAACAAGTGGATACGAGTGGATGTCGAGAGAAGAAGGACTATGTGATGCTCTTGTTAAAGGAACAACAGAAGGAGAAGCAGGAGAAACTAGCGAAACGTCGTGGTATTACAAAAGCTCCGACGAAAGAAGAGAAACAAGCGGAGATGAAACGTAAACAGGAGGAGATTGAAGAAGATGTGAAAGCGAGAGAAGCACGAGGTGAATCCTTCGCGCGTGTGAAAGCACTTGCTGCGTTTGCCAAGAGAGAAGCGGAGGAGAATAAGAAGAAAGCTGCAGAACGACGTGGTGCGAAAGGGTTTGCCAACTTTGCCAATAACGCTGCCATGGCGCAGTACATGGATGACTTTGACGATGGAGAAGTGCCGATGGTGAAGCTTGGAGACGCGTCTATCGCGTCGCCATTCACGTCTCGAGCTCCGAGTATCAAGGGATGTGTCGACATTATTCGTCAAGGTCGATGCGCGTTGGTGACGACGATGCAAATGTACCAGATCCTAGCAGTCAACTGTCTCATCAGCTCCTACTCTTTGTCTGTGCTGTACCTAGACAAGGTCAAGTACGCCAACTCGCAGATGATCGCTTTAGGTATGATCTCAACTGTCTCGAGCGTCACGCTAAGTCGAGCGACACCATTGCCGACGCTATCGTCTGTCCGACCGCTTACGTCTATCTTCCACCCGGCACTCTTCTCTAGTCTCGCGGGGCAATTCGCACTGCATCTCGTGTGCATGATCTACCTGACGAACTTGGCGAAAGAGTACACGCCGGAAGGAGATGTGACGCATGCCAAGGCTGGAGAGTACGTTCCGAACGTCATGAGCACCGTCATCTTCCTCATCAACGGTGTCCAGACCGTGAGCGTTTGTGCTGTCAACTACAAGGGTCGACCGTTTATGAAGAGCATGACGGAGAACCCAGGACTGCTCTACTCGCTCGGCATTTCGATCGTCGGTGTCTTCCTCCTCTGCTCCGAGTCCATGCCACTGTTCAACAAAGTGCTGCAGATCGTTCCGATGCCAGACCCGCGCTTCACACGCGTACTCACGGGTCTCTTGGCACTCGATGTCCTCGGTGCGTTCATTTGGGACCAGCTCTGTCTCTTTATCTTCGCGCCACACATCATGATCGCGTCGTTGAAGGAACTGAACGGTAAGGACTTGACTCAACTGATGAAGATGATCGCTGTTTCGCTTGGAGTCATCTACTTTTTGTCGAATATTGACTATGAAGAGATTGAACGACAGCAACGACTGATGGAAGAACAGAGTGCACAGGAGATTAGCGAGTAAGTAGAAAAGAAAAAGAGACTTGGATACTCGCGAGTACATCTACAACGACTTGTTTCTTATTGTATTTGATGGCCGGACCAGTGCAAGAGCTGACATAATGGTGTGCGAGTAAATTTACTCGGACGATGGAAGGACACGGCGTAGAAACCATTCTCTAAAGCAGAGATCACGCGAGCGATGGCAAATGCACCTGCTGCCGTATTGTGCTGTCCATTCTGATAGACGGGATCGTCCACAATCAACTGTGGCATGAGACCAGTGACGTGAGACGGAGCGAGGAAGTACTCGCCAAAGAGCTCTGGACGTAACGAGATACCGGTCTGTGCATAGTTAAAGGTAAGGCCGTAGTACTCTAGAAAGTCAAGTAAGAGCTGTCCGATCTCCTTTGGTGCCGTCGCATGGGCCTGTCCGAGCTTTTCAATGAGCATGACGCAGAGGAGAGTGACTGTGTAGGAGCTTAGCCCGCCTGTGAATGCATCGTTCAGACCTTTTTCTCGTAAGAATTGCTTTAGGATAATCGCGAGAGGATGCAGGGACGGAATGTTATCGACATATTGCCGTACGAGATCACTTGCAGCCAAACCATGGTGTGTATGGAGTGTCTCGATCGTCACGTCCATACGTTGATGATGATGTCCGTCTTCGGAAAGAACTAACTTGGCGACAGGAACTTTGGCGCTTGTGATCACTTCCACATGCTCCACGTACGGTTGAGCTTGTAAAGATGACGCAAGGTGTTGTAAAGCACTAATATCTGATGATCGACCGGTGTTCGGGTCACTGGCGATACCCATGACGACGACGTCGACGTCACTGGACGGAAGCCAGAGACCGCTAGCATACGAGCCAAATGGACGGACGTAAGCCTGTGGCCAAAGTGCTTTCGCAGCCGTGGAAAGATGAGCAATGGCTGCGTCAATCGGTTGTTGGACACGCTCAATGACTTCTTTAGTATACTTTTCATACGCCAGAATCTCGGTGCCGAGTCTAGAGAACGTAAAGTTAGTACAAGCTTGTCATAGTACAGGTAGAAAGAGACTGTAGTGGTCCATTAGTATGAATGAAGCTGATTCGAATCATAGAATACCTTTCTGCAAGCGGTGTATTCGTGTCGTTCACGACATGTGTGTCAGATAGCCATGCTGGGGCAGGCTGGTCGTTTTCCCGTGTGTCGTGGTCGACTGTAGACGGTGCTTGGTTGCTACTTGCATCCATCTTCTCTCGTCGATCAGACTTTTTACTGTGGTCTACAAACTTGGTACGTTCCTGCGTCGAAAGACTAGTGTAGTCGGCAGTGCTGACACCGCTCGCACTACTCGTGCTACTTGTATTGCTATCGTGACTATGGCTACTGTCCTTGTTATTACGAGGCTTGCGAGGAGACCTGTGCTTGTGTCTGCCACGATTATGGTCGCGCTTGACTTTCGCAGGCATTGGAGCGTGGGCTGGAGGCAGTGCGATGCGGTCGTGCATGGTATAGCTTAACTTGTTCACGGAGACTTTATTTTTGGTTCGAACCGTCTGTGATTGGCTTAATTAGGAAGAAGGTGAGTAATTCAACCGTTTCCTAAAGCTTGTCGGATGTACCTCCTCGTTGATGCGGGAAGCCATGGATTACCATTGTGATTCATGAGCTGTAGTAGGACAGTATCACGAGTATACTATATGAGAAACAGTGTGTTGTTATTTATCACTTTTACTTGGAGTTTTACTACCTGCTTATCGCTGTGTATATCACTGTACTATGGTAGTCTTGCTTTGACTACCACTGTCGATAATTCAGTCACGTTTCTAGCGGTTGTCGCGTTTCCTTTGTGAAACGTGGTTCTGCAGTAGCTATTGGTACAGTGAACTATACTTTTGCTAGTAAGATCACAATTGGAATGGCGTCTACTTGTAGGCTTTTGAAACGTCCATACATCAGCTCCCGCTTACTGTCGGTATTCGCTATAGATGTCTACATGCTATTGACGTTGCGTAGACTATTCATTGCAATCCTGAATGCATTTTTTATGCCATGCATGGGTAAGAGCTATCTTTCAAAGTGTAGTTCGATATGGTCTGTGAAAGGAATATGTACAAGCATGCCTCTCAAAAATCACCTTATATGTCTCATGCTTTGACTTGTATACCATTATAGTATCCGCGCAGTCATATACGCCTAAAGCTTCCAAGGCTAAAATCTGCCCGAACTCATTCATTAATCCCAATATGCAAGGCTTCCCGGTAGTAGTCGCGTCGTGTCAAAGATCTTGTGTCGTCGAGAGAGCAATATCGATCGAGAATTAATCATAAACCATTCAAACAGAGCCTCGTTCGTAAACCCAAAAAATGTACCGTGCAGACGAGTCAATGCTGGGAACTTGCTGGGTGATAAACTCGTAGCTTTATAATGACCAATTTCCATCAAGCACACAAACCCGTAGTCAAACTACCACGATCACACTTTTCGAGCCGATCTATTTACCACTGACTGTCCCTCATCCGCTACGCAAATCAATAAAAGAGCAGGTTGATTAAAGCGATAGCTGCTGCAACTATCTTTCTGTATCCCAGCACGTTTGATGGATCTCAATCAGTACCGGATACTTTTGTAGGATACAGCTTTCAGAAGCGTAGGCTAGCCGGAAATCTAGCGAGTTACTGCCGAATAGCCTCGTTTTGTATGACAAGGATGTAGCAGAGACGACCAGAAGATACTGCCGAGCCGGAATAACTAGACGGCTTCGGCTCTCTTTAGTTCCTGCCTACTTCTCCGAATTTGCTGATAAAGTCTATTGTATCAACTGCTTCTAACTTCCGAGGTACAGCGTCCGGAGATACTCTATTTCAATCGTTCCCAGAACCTTGTACCGCAGAACCAGCAACCCTCCACCACCACGCCTATAAGTGATACCGTGCGACAGTTGATGTCAAATTAAAGTAATCACCTTCCAGCAGTCACAAATCGCTCCTGCAAATCCAGTTAATTCCTCACTATCATATTTGCTCCATCTGGCTTAAGCACTCGAGCCCGAGTACATTTGTGCATCTGCGTCATCCCATGGACACCTACGGTATGCGTCCTATTTCGACGTCCTCCGAGTCGCTCTCGGATGCGTTGGGGTCCATCGAATACGTCTACGCCAGCAGGAGCTACCTCCATACTTCGTCGAAAAGGCTCTCGATGCACACCGTCTACGTCATCGATGTATGTTGTTGGAACTCGGCCTACAGCGCGCGCGGTGATGGTGGTCCAAACTTTCCTGCCTCCAAATTGGACGCTGCTGCTAAATTTAAACAACTTCGCAAGGAGCGAGAACCAGACTGTCAAGTCCATCGCCGCATGACTGACATATCGGACTTGTGCGATAAGATTTGTCAAAGGTGTGCGGCCTGTTCCTTGTTCTGCGCTGACTGTGCAGATGCTATCAAACGTCTCCAGCACCATCATAAAGTTGCTACGATGCTCCCTCCGAATTTGAGGTTACCACATCTGACGAAATTCTTTGCAACGATAATGCAAATCGTGCACCATCAGAATGCCGAGGCGTCTTGCCTCGCAACGTCATCGATCGAAAGTGTCATGGTGGATTTCCTTCGTCCAACGCGCCACCAGTCGACTGGACTGATGTAGCAAGGGATAAAGTGTATATAGCTCGTTGGTAGGATGGATGGTAGATAAACAAGTGATGTGCTAAACTAATAAACTAATTCTTCATTTTCAACTTGCACCAGTCAAAGCAAAACTACATTCGAAGCGTGACTTCAATACCATCGTCGAGTGTCACGTTGAAAACGTAGGTGGTGCTACACATCCCCGGCTCGAATAAAGTCGTACAGTGTGCGTGGAATATTTCTCATGGCATTGCAAGCATTGTGCTCATGCTCAGCCCAACGCAGTGTGAATTCGACAACTGCGTTTAAGAAGTCTGTGTAGAAACCTTCCTCCACTTTCGAACTCGAGCCAATGTACTGGATGAATTCGCCAACGTTGGAGCAAAAGTAGCAATAAGTGTATCGGTGCGAAACATGGACGTCATACGACAATTGCTTCTGCAGAGATTTAAAAGCCTTTTTGGTCTTCCACACTCGGAAATCAGGGATTTGAGAGGCGTCTTCGTCCTTGTCCTTATCAATCAACGAGTGCTTCCAAGTGGATGGAATGTGCGACTCTTGCAATTGGAGCTTGCGACTGCGAAGGAAGACACCGACTTCGAAACCTTCGCGTCCATCATCAAGTGTTTTACTGGTAACGCGAAAGTAGCCGACTCTCTTGAGAGCTTCGAGAGCATCTTGACGGTCGAGAGATCCCCATTCAGGTACCATGGTTACTGGACGAAGCGGTTGAAGTGCCGACAGCATCGGCTTTTGAGTGACGGATGAAACCATACTGGTCAAACTTGACGCTTTAGCGACCAAACAGGTCGAGAAGTTGCACCGGAATTGTGGATGGAGGGAATTGGTAAATGGCAGAGCTGGAGAGAGTACGCGTCAGGATTCTTGTGGCGCATACAATACCTTCTGGGACCAGGCGAAGAGCTGGAACGTGACCACAGGCGTACGTAACGATTTGAGTTGATGCTGACCACTGATTGACTGAATGTGAATACGTGGGAGGCACCCACGACGCACGACTTGCCTCCGCCGAATCTCATGCACCAGCAGATCCAATGCATGAGACTTGCGTGTGCACGTGTCGAATAAAAACGCACATGAAATGGATAGATGTCAATTGCGCAATAAGCATTTACGTAGCAATAAATAAGATTGATGACGGACATGTGCCCCTAGGCATTTATCACCATAGCCTCACGTGCGTCTAGGTCTGTTCGGCTCCCTCTGCTGGTGTAACTGAGCATGATGTCGTGTTCCTCGAGCATGGATACCAAGTCGAACAGAAAGGATACCAGTCCCACTTTGAACACGACTGAATGGAGATGACTGTGCGAGTATCTGAAGTACACTTTTCTACTTCGGCTTCCTTCGTAATGCAAATTTCACAGTACTATTGCCTATGTACTACCATTTATCCTCTACAAATCTACGAGGCTATCGTCATTGCGTGTATGGTGAAGCGCTATCTAATCGAAGTTGCAGCAAAGTCCAGAGGATCTCTCTTTTTTAATCTGAGGTGTCTGAAGTTGAAACGGTGGTACGACGTGCAGAGCCGTTCGAACTCTTTTTTAATTCCGGATGTGACCGGCTATTCCTTTCAAACCATTCGCCCTTGTCTATGCTTTAAGAAGTACTCCCAGCTTTAATGACAGCATCACTTCATGAATTAAAAATTCTATTGTAGCAACATAGCATATAGCGCACGATAGATCAAAATCCACTGTGATCCCCATCATATCGATAAATATGAAAAAAGAAGTCCTCGACGGGATTCGAACCCGCAATCTCCCGCTTCGTAGGCGGATGCCTTATCCGTTGGGCCACGAAGACTCGTTATCTAATGTATCATCCATATATTATAAAAAGCTTTTATTTAATTTGTAGCATGCCTGGTGATATTGAAAGTATTTGCTTCTTACATACCTTACTCGGCAACATTTAGCTCGTCATGACAACCAGTACAGGTCACAGTTAGTATGTATATACTGTGTCTATCGAAGCACGGGGATGCTACTTACATTACAAGATTCTTTTTAAATTCAATAGAAATGAATGCAGCATTTCACTTAATTGCCATTGTTGATGTCTTCGCATTCGCTACTTAGTCTTGAATATGCATACTGTGATCGTCACAATCGCCCTCGCTCTACGACGCTGAACTTGGAGCTCCAGCCGGCGTCACGTCGTACGGCGCGTGCTTATGAGAGAAACCAGGATGCTATCACAACATAAGTATCTTTCTTACTTCCTGCATCTTGAGCTACTTTGTCATACCTGGGAGACCACATAATAGTTGAAGAAGGCGTTGATGAACAATAGCACTGCATCCAGCACCGTAAGCCAAAAGTTGCCCATGGACAAGGGCCAAATTGCCATACTACAAGCACAAGCGTCAGATCAACTGCACCTGCAATTCGTCTAAGGCTAGGCATACAACAAGAGGAAGGCTGTACGTGTCTTGTCACCAAACATAAAGCCGACGTTTGCACGCAAGATCGGATCGACATTTTTGGACCGTAGCTCAAAGGCCAAGAGCAGCAGTCCGAATAATCTCCACGAAAAAATTAGCAAGTTACTTTCAATTGCATACAAGTAAACTTACATGATGTAGATACCAGCAATAACTTTCTGAAAATCAGTCACGACACCCAGGATCCATGCGAGGACACCGGAAGCAATGGTGAAGGATGCTAGTGCCAGATTAATACCTCTCATGAGCTTGACAAGTGTTTCATGATCTGCGCTCATGATCCTACGGCACTTTCAATATCTCATTCGTATCAAGGTTATAAATATAGAAGCTTACGAAGTGTTGATCTCATCCATCAGGTTCGGTAGATGTTGATTCGTTTGGGAAGGATGCGCAAAGTTGGCATTCAGCTCGGATTGACCGGTGAGGCTAAAGTCTCCGCTTGGGAGAGCACCAACTTTGGCATTTCCAATCGGTGGAAGCTACTTTCCTTCGTTAAGTTTGCTCATACTCTGATACTAAGGATGTTGTACTTGAGAGGAATCGCTGGCGGTTCCAGTCGGGTTTCGTGCTGCCGCAATGGATGGATCCTATAGTGCCGAACGTGAGCTTCACAAGCAAGCAGCAAGAGGAGATGGTACATACAGCTAGTGGGTCAGTGTTCATGTTTGTTCTAGATGTGCTTGTTGCCTGGAGGAAAGGAGATAACTGGCGAGCGATGGGAATGGGTGTTCAAAAAGAAATGCGATCATAGGGGGTAAAACGGCTACTTGTGAAAACCGATTTGTAGTATTTTTACAAGTATAGTTATTATCAGAGGTTTATCAGCGGATAGGATGAGTCAAAGGTACTTTCGTTGATCGATAGTATTAAAGATAGGAGAGAAGATCTTTGAAAGACGTACTGTCCTCGGCAGCATTGTAGGAGCAGAGTATTTGATGGCAACATGCATAGCCTAATGACAAAGAATACTAGTTGATTGTACACTTGTATTGCAGTAGGAGCTATTGAAGTTTGAAAGTATGGCTTGGGGTAGCTTATTTATAAGTTGATCAGATATTCTTATCTGGCGATGGGATATTATTGTCAGGCCACGATCACCTCCGTGGCCTTCGCATCGGACATTACTCAAATAATGAGCAACTACGAAGTCTCTTGGAGCGGCTACAACGCATTATGGAATGGCTATACAACGACTTGTACACGGTCATTAAGCGAGTGGTATCCACTCTGCATGGTTCCTATGGCTAGCCCGCTTACGTTACTGGATGATCCGGCAGCTGCTGAAAAGCTCGAAAAGCAGCGCAAGTTGGCGCGAATGAAACGCCGAGCCCAACAACAACGTAGATGTCAGCAGCATGAAGAATTTCGTCGGATTCTCGTCGGACATATATAAATAAATTTAGACCAAGTACCATTATCCGACCTACTCTAACATAATTTATCAGTACCAGCTTTATCCTTCGTGCTACTGATCCTTACCATGAAGTTGATGGTTCAGTTCTGTAAGCATCACTTGCTATCCTCGTCCTGCCTTAAAAACATTCAGGTCATAAAGGATAGTACATAAATATCTCAACGCTCTTATCTGAGCCATGCCCATCGATCAAATGATACAGCACTCCTTTCGATTGAGAAATGCGGTTTAGAAGAGAATGGAGAGAAGTAGACAACAAAGATATCGCGTACATTTGTACTCGTAGGTTTAAAGAAAAACAAGGAGTACATCAAGAGGAATACAAATAAGAAAACTTACTAGCAAGAACGTAGTGCAATACAAAAGAAAAAAGCTACAGCGCGGCAGTCAAGTGATCAGTGTCTTGACTTTGGAGGAAGTAGACTCGTTGGTAGAGTCAATGGAGCATGTGCTTTTGTATCTCCTGCATGCTGCGATCCTGTAGCATCCATTTCCGATCATGCTCCTATGTTTTAATAGCCGCACTAAAAAACCACGTCGGTTCAACATGCCAATGCTCCGTCCTAGCTCTTTCCACCGTTGCTCGAGACTAGTGGCGCTCCGTTCTTGCTCTTTCCATCTCTGCATAAGCTTCCGACACTGAGAAGAATGCACTCCAATCACTTGAGCTCGTTGTTCATTCAGATGAACACGTATCTCACCCAGTTTTGCTCGTACGAGCTTCTGCTGAGCACGCATCCCAATCACCTGGACTCGTATTTCTTCCTGCTGAGCAAGCATCTTGCTTCGCCAAATACGCGTTTCGTCTTCCTGGGTATGCACGTCCCGACTCAATTGGCATAGGTTCGTGATTGCCACCACTGTCGCGTTCTAAGTATCTGAGTCGTTAGGCGGTACATATAAACTACAATTAAACAATTAATTCAACTCGTTCAGCTCTTCTTTGATTGCGTGTATATCTCAATCCTCACGACACAGCGGATCCATGAACCAAAAGCCATCTTCGAATGCGGTCTTAAAACTTGCTCGCATATCCTTAATCGCCAGGCGCAAATTCTTGGTCGCAAAGAGTGTCACCTTGAGCACCTCCAAGTCTTGTTCCATTGCTTCTGCATGCGATTGCAGTAGTCCAGTCAGAAACTCCCACTTTGACCTCGTCAATTGTTCATCTTGTTGGTCATAGTGTGGAGGATTCAAGGACAAACTGCTACTCTCCGTTTCCTTGGTAGACCTGGACCGCATCTTCTTACGACCACACATACTCTTAATGGCTAGACAAAGAAACTTGACCGTCACCAGAATTACATTGTGCGCTTCCATATCTTACTCGATTACTTTGATATGCGGTTCTAGTACTTAGTTTATATGTTCCCACTCTCCTCTTAACGACTGCTCATTCTGATTTTCATGGCGTGGATTCGAGGATGAAGATTCGCTCCTCGTTGTTGCTATGGCATTTTCAACATCGCTGCTGGCACATCGCTCGCCATCCATCGCCTCCGAGTTAGTAGACGAGTATCGTCTACCTGATTCTTTCCACAGAATAAGCTCCTAGCAATTATATTTCCATAGTTGTTGATGTATCTCTGATCTGAGCTAGATGAAGAGAAGGCTTGAGCGTGGAAGTTAGTCGTTGGGAGGTTGAGAAATTGACGACATAAAAGTTTACACTTGGAAGTTCGTTTGAAGTGCAAACACAAGCGCTTCTTGCTTTTTTCGGAATGGTTGAGCCTACCAGAGGTGAGCTACTATAGATAGCTGTACCGCATTTGATAGTGTCCATTGTTTCCTCTTCTTTGACACTACGTTGATCACCGGCACGTATCCCCCCTACTGTTTAATGACGTTCATGCCATAGGATCACGGATTAGCTGGCGTACGCACGTCGAAAAGTGACCGTGTTTGCTTTTTCAGTTTGATGGAATTACAAGTCGAAAACAAACCGAAGGCACTATACTATTGCTTTGTCGCGCAACTATCATGGACTCGATTGATCGCCTTGACCAGGTGCGCATGTCATGCTCGAAGTTACGTCCGCGTTTAAACCATGGAAAAAGATATACTTTCTCCACGAAGCTTATATAGGCTTCCTCATTTGTCGATAAATTCACCTAGTAGGCTATTCCGATCGTGAAGAACCATGCCAGAGGTATAGAATCGCATCATGACGTATCGAGTACTCGCTTTACGGTCGTTCGAGGTGGGAGCTTACAGTGATAAGAACGATAGAATACGATATGAAGCTTTACACATTCCGAAAATAGAATAAATACTTCGAGAATTTTCTATATAGACTATCAGCTTCATCTCCACGAGTTACAACTCGTCGTATCTTGATAGGCAGAAGCGAACTGCTGACCGGTCTGACGATCTAGTACGGAGGAGACTGCAGTCGTGGTAGACAAGATTGTAAATTGAAAGCAGTCCTGATGTCATGTATTAACATGGCTATTTCTACGCCCGAACAGGAAGCAAGTGAAACCTCGATTTTTGTTCTAGAAGTGCATACTTCGCCTATGATTTATATAGTAGCGGTTTCTTGTTGCGTAGCTAACAATGATACTATGCGACGATGAGAACCTGTGCGACGATGTGAGATGCGCCGAAAAGGTATTGGGATACTTTGGAAGACTATAGCGATATTCCCAACTTTCCACTGTGGAGCTATGGCGAGTGTCAGTTTCAGTAGGCAATCAAACGTGCAGATTTTCCATCTCTCATTGTGTTTCTGCACTTGGAGGTCCAGTAGTTTGAGCATCTAAATAAAGCTGTGATCTTGGTGATCGCGTCGGTAGCACACAGAGGTTACCACCCCCAAGTCTGTTTGCTTATCACCTTGCATAAAAATTTCAACAGGAAATTTACAAGCATCGAAATCGTCACTTCCTCCCGTTCAAAGACAAGACTGGATTACTTGATATTCCCTTCTCGCCTTCACGAACGCTACGAGGTCTTCGCGAACTTTCAGTGATATATCAATTGGCTTCGCAGATCTGATCTCAAGAGCCTCGTAAGATCAAACCGCTTTGACGGAGCATCTGCCGAGTTACTAGTCGAATACTAGTACAAGACGAAAGACTGTCTTGAGCTAACTATGACGATCGCGCTAGGTGCTTCCGTCGTCCAACTCGTTGAGACATCCAACGAACGCATGCAGTCCACCAGCCAGTATGTTGCAATTTAGTCGAACGCAACACGAGCCTAAATCGCACCTTACCTTCTGTAACCAAGAGAAGTTGCGACCTATACAAAAAGCAAGCCAAACGCAAAAAAGACGCAGGCGAAGATGATAAATATCCCATTTTTGCACGAACTCGTCGGTGTTCCTTTATGACGTCCCTCGATCGATCGCTCTCATTATCGAATAGGAAGATCTAGGAGACACGCGTACCTAGGAACAAGTAGCACATTAGTTTCATGAGGGAATGGGAGCAAGTAGACGGTAGACTCGGCCGGCACGCATACGCATTCAACGACCGCAGTCCACGCAGGAATGCACGCCATGGAACATACACGCTCGGGCTGTTGGACGATCGGGAGCAACAAGAGGTGCTATATATTCTACGAGGGCACTTCGCACGCAAGCGATTCCTTACGCCTAGACACGTACGAGACGTCGTACGCTTTGTCGTGAATGGCAACGACGACCGGCGATTGCCTCATGACTTCCCGTCGCCGTCGTGGATTAAAAACTTTCTTCGTCTGAACGGATTTGCACGCGTTGACAACCGCCTAAGCGACTTGACAGGACCGCACACGAATGACAGCATGCCGAGCGAACGCGAGGATCGACGCCAAGCATCGGACAGTAGCACAAGTCCAGACGGAAGTGTGCATGGACACGAGACAACCGTGCGTCGTGACGCGCTTCAGACTGGGAATCCGGCTGGAAGCATGATGTCACGTGGACACAAGGGTCCGTGGCAACCCGTAGATGACAGCACGAGCCGTAGTGGCAGCAGCAACGAAGGAGACGAGACGGATGCGAATCGAGGAGGATACCATGCGGACATTGCATCTCGCTACTTGGTACCGCACGGGTACCTTCCTCCCTACTCTTACGGGACGTCTAACAAGGAAGCTCCTTTGGAGAAAACTGCTTCCGGGAGTGAAAGGCAGACTGAAGCCCAGAGTGTGTCGACTCGGAGCGAGTCTCCTGTTGCGGATGACAAGGAAGAGAAGCGATCGTACCGTCAGAGTCGGACGGTGCCACCAGAGACATGGGAACGAGCGATTGCAGCCGTGGAGCAGCAGGGTATGAGTCTTCGAGCCGCTGCTCGGATGCATGGCGTCCATTTTGCAGCCCTCCATCGTCGAGTGAGGAAGAGGGCGCAGCGAGATGACACGGTCAAGGTGAAGACGTACTTCCATCCGGACGATGAAGCAGGTATCATCCGAGTGGTGGTCGCTCGAGCCGAGATCGGTGTGCTGATGACGTTTGCAGAGCTCATCGACCTCGTCCAACGCGCTGCGATGCGCAACCTCCCGGACATTTCGGTCCAGGCAGCAGCCAACCTCCTCATCCGCTTCCAGACCAAGAACGAGCGATCGTTGAAGCATATTGTAGAGGACTGGCCGGCGTCTAGGACCCCAGAACCGTTTGTACCGAACGGTGACACGTTGACTGGAGTAAGTAAAGGCAGTGCAAGTGGTTCACCATCGACACACGACAGTCCGGCACCATTGGTACCAGGCAATGGCACGCCAGAAGGGAGGATCCAGCCACATGTATCTGACAGAACGTATCCCACTGCCTTATCATTCTTTGCGTCCCGTGTGCCTACGACATTACCGAATACTCGTCTCTAAGTCTATTTCAGACGACGTGAACTAGGTAAAGAATCACACATTATACTTTCACGACACTCCATTGTAATTACGATGCTATCGCGTCTGCTCCCTAGTCAATAAAAATGATGTTGCATGCAAAGCACAATGTCCGTCGCAACTTAATACGGACTCGACGTCGGTGGCCATGTACTTGATGATAGTCTCGAATACAAGGGTGGGAGCGTTGAGACTGCTGGTAGGTTTGCATCCGATGCTGCTGCTACACTCGTCGCGGGTGGCTTCACGTTCATCCATTCGAGAATGATGTGACGAATGGACGCTTCGTTGCGACTGCAGAAACGAGAATACACTTTCCCCGTTGCTGTCGTGTCCAAGTGCGGCAGATTCCGCAATGCTGCTCGTTGCACGAGGTTCTGGAGTTCGCCTTGGGTCATCAAGACACCGAGTTCGGCTCGAGCGACGACGACGCGGATGATGCCTGCTTCGTCATCCGGATGAAAGTACTCTTCATGGTTTGGAGGCTCGCCTCCCTGTTGCTCTCGTTTCTTTAGTCGACGATGGAGCGCTGCAAAGTGGACTCCATAGATCTTGGCGGCCGCTCGTAAGCTCAAGTTCTGCTCCTTGACGGCTGCAATGGCCTTCTCCCAGTCTTCTGCTGGCACCGCATGACTATCGCGATACCCCTTCGCTGGGGCTTTACTAGCTTCTGCAGACGAGTTCGAGTTGTTACTGCTTGAATCAGTCTTGGCGTGCGATGCCGATGGTGGCAACGGCGCCGACGTGGTTGGGTATTGTACCAGTGTGGACATTGGACGAGACATGGGGGGATCCATCGGCACGTCGTGCTTGACATAGATGTGTGGGACGAGGCCGTGTGCTCGTCGGAAGGAGGCGATCCAGCCTGCGGCAGGGAACTCGGCTGGCATGGGTCGTTGGTTGCTATTGCTCGCAATGGCGCGCACGACGAAGCGCACGTCTTCGTCGGTGATCTGGCCTTCGTGCTCGAGTTGCTCTCGCAGCACACTGACGGCCTCCCGCTCCTGTTCGTGCGTGAGGTAGGCGGAGCTGGTTTGCGACGGCTGGGACGGGTACCGGCCGCGGACCCGTCGGTGGAGACTCATGTGGTGGACGCCATAGCGCTGCGCGGCTTGGCGTAGACTGAGCTTTTCGACTGTGACGGCGTGGATGGCGCGTGCCCAGACTTCGTCCGGGACGGTGGTGGGGGACATGTCGGCGGATTGATACAAGTCGATGCTTCTGTTAGGTCTGTTTCTCTTTGTATTGTGAGTAGACCGTGGACTGTATTTGGACGTCATGAGAGAGAGAGGGCGACGCCTGCCTTTGACTTTTTCATTGGCTAAAAAGATATTATGGAGATGGGGATTGGCAAAAATAGAAAAACTTCCGTCGAAATTTGCACCCGAAGCTAGAAAAAGTTAGACGAATGCGTATCATGGCGTCTCGCATGCTTCTTTTAACGAATAGAAAAGTTTAGATGAATTTAAATCAATTGTGAGGGGTCTGGGCAAGCACACAAGGAGTGCGAATGTAGGCAGAGGCTCGTGTTGGCAGTTGCAGACCACATTCAACAGTCCTCTGGTATGTACAAAGGATGTGTGCCATCGTACAGCGACACGCAACCGTCCTCTTTGTGTTACGGTCCATTCAAAAAGAAGTAAAAAAACGGGAAAGGAAGTTCTTCAGTGTTCTTTTGAAAGAACACTGAAGAAGTCGGAGGACACAGATGGTGTACGATTGTTGGACAAGACATCCTGTCCGGGATGATACATTTCCAAGTGGCAAATCGCCTGTTGACAAGGCGTGCTGACAGCGCCAAACATCCGTGCTGTTTTGCCTGTACAGCATGGCACACTAGCGGACACGGAATGGCACTCAATACAGGACTAGATGACCATGCGTAATGTTACGGACACACGCAAAAGCTCCTGCCAGAGAATCGCATGGTGGGTTTCCGCCGTACATCAAATTCCATGCCGCTAAAAATAACAAGCGAGTGAATACTAGACGGAAAGAATAGAAACTTTGCGCTGTGACTTGTCCCAGCGACCGACGGGCTGGGTACAGGGCTACATAAAGCGAAAAGGCATACACGGTCTTGCAAACGTCAGTTTGTTCTTTTCTTCCATTCCATGGACATGTCCGACGCTGCGGAACACGGAACGGACCGTCAACTTGCCTCGAGCAACGTGTGCTTCCAATGCAGGATAGTTCAATTGCATATAAATGTTTGCATAAAATTCAGTTTTCATGTGGTGACAATGGCGATCCATCTTTTTATGATCTGGGCTGTGTTGGTTTCACGTGATATCATACTGTTGCGCGCAAGCTGACTGTCTCTTTGTCTATTCCTAGACTTTCAGTAGAATTCGTAAGACAGCAAGCGAGCACGCACAGGTATGACGAGTGTCCTAATCCGGAGTTTTAAAATAGCACACATGGGAATTGGTCAAACAAGAAAAAGGTAGGGTTGACTTGGTGGCGGTGAACTGCCCAGGGCTCATGCCACGACTGCTTCGACTTGAAACACCTTCCACAATTGCAAGTCAAACTAGAAAAGCTATCTTTATCATTGAGAGCGGACGCGCTAAGCACACCTGCGTACCATTGCTCGGGGATTTGTAAGGTCAGATACCCTCACTCCACCTTCCATCTACTTGTAGTCTTCCGATGCGTCTATAGCTTTCCTACGGTCAATACAATGCAAGTTGGATTTACAAATAGTACAAGAGTTGGTATGAGGTTGATACGCGATCATTATTTGAAATGTCCACTTCTCCCTTCGAGTGCATTGCACACATACCATTGCTTGCATGCACCTTCATAGTATCTACTACACCCAATTATCTTAGCGATCAGCCTCCTAGCAGCTTCACGTTCGCCACCTCTACAGTCGTGACCACAACCTGGATATTGTAAAGCCGTTTACATCTGCCAAAGAAATAAATGTAATGATTACAATTCATCAAATCTGGTAGAGCGCAATGCGAACAATCTGGACTCACAACCTACAATGGAGGATACTCACTAGCCGTGAGATATCTACAAGAAATGTCCATACGACTGCCAGGCTAGCATATCCAGCTGGCTGAGATACTAGCTGAGAGTCAAACTGATCTGAGTGTATCCAAGCCACTAACCGACAATCTTGATCGTTCCAGCGTGCGCACGTGCTGATCAAATGCTCGGAATCATACTGGAGACCACAGATGGTTGACGCAGTACCTCCCATGGTACTCTTCGGTCGCTCAAGAAAATATCTGCTTGTCAGTCACGAGATAGTATACGTCATGCATGGCACTCGTAAAACATCGATTATGTGCATTGCACAATAGCGACAATCACCTTCCTTGCTCGTCGAAACAAGTTTAACTCGTGACAAGGAAGTAGGGACGGATTTCTCCCAGATATCCATGCCTGATTCCATCTTCAACCGACACGATGCGAAAAAACTGGGGACAGTACGTGGGAAGTTGGCCATGGCCATGCGATGTGATGTGATCGTTCAGTCTCACCACCTCTTGCTACTGTCCAAAACATGGTGCGTCGTCCCGTGATTATGACCTGCCTCGCATATTGACCTTCCGGTCCGTCAATAATTCACAATCTAATCCAAGGGTTCGTGACCCCAATCGAAGCAGTACGAAGTGTACACTCGCACCTTCTTCATCCCAAAAGACCTGGATTGAGGCAGTAGTCGAGACCATCCCAGCATCATTGCACTTCCAGAAGCCATTTGAGCATCAACCACGCAAAGGCGCGTCTAGCAGTATGGTAACCAACACACAGAGTCGAAAGTGCCGAGCATCCAACTGTTCTAAACTCATCGCTTCCAATGGATTCTGCCGTTCCCACGGTGGCGGACGCCGCTGTCAAGCACCACAGTGCACGAGCAGTGCCCAGAGCCGAGGTCTGTGCTACGTCCACGGTGGCGGAGGTCGATGCCAACGTCCCAATTGCAACAGTAGTGCGAAGAAAGGAGGTCTCTGCATCTCGCACGGTGGCGGCCACCGCTGCCGTGTACCCGACTGTTCCAGCAGCGCCGTCAGTGGAAAGCTATGTCGAGCCCATGGTGGTGGCCGACGATGCAGCTTTGACGGCTGCAAATCCAGTGCCAAGACCGGTGGGCTGTGCATTCTCCACGGTGGCGGAAAGAGATGCAGTGTAGACGGCTGCGAGAACAGTGCCCAGCGCCTTGGACTGTGCAAAGCCCACGGAGGCGGAAGACAATGTGTCGCTGAGAACTGCTCTAACAGTGCTGTGAGCCGAGGTCTTTGCATCTCGCATGGCGGCGGGAAGAAGTGTTCGATTCTAGGATGCAATACAACTGCTCGTCGCGGTGGCTTCTGCTTTGCCCATGGCGGCCGAGCCGATGCCAAGATCACTGCACCGAGTGTGGATACAACAGAGACGCAAGGTACGCACGACGTCGAGTTTGCTGTCCAAAGCTACTTGAGTCCGCGCGTCGGTCATGCGTTTGTCGACAGTCAGTCCAAGTTACCGCCGTTTAGTGCCTTGACGCCACGACAGGAGAGTGTCAAGCAGGAAATAGTACCACTACCTCCACTCCGGAGTCGATTGATGCTAGACGCACCGACGAATGAGAACAATGCTAGTTGGACAGCAAGCGTGTCACCTCCGAAAGCCGTCGTCGGCATGGCGAGCGATATGAAGCAGTTCGACTGGCGATCTGGATTGCTATGGCAACGACTTCATGGTATATCTGAAGCCGAGTCTTCTCCAACAACCCGTCGAATGCATCTCTCGGATCTCCTGAATTGATTCACATGCTAGAAGCTCGTTTAAACAAGTAGGAAGGAATGATAACAAGATATTTACGTGCAAATTTGAAATTCTTGACCACATTTATCCTACATGTACGCCTGCAGGACAGCATAGGCCGCGACGGCGAGAGAAGACACGAAGATGTACTTGATAGAGGTGAAGTAGATGCTCGGAATTGGCGTCAAGAGAGTGTTCATGAGCTTCTTGTTCTTCTCCGAGTACGGGCCATATCGTTGCTCAACATCCAAGATCGTCTTCTTCACCAGACAAGCCTTGGTGTGGGAGAACGTATCGAAACTGTACTTGCCATGGTACGCGCCCTGTCCAGAGCCACCGACACCTCCGAACGGAAGGTGCGAGTTGGTCAAGTGGACGAGCGAGTCGTTGACAGACACACCGCCAGAGGTCGTTCGGGAGATGATGTGCTCCTGGAACTTGCTGTCTTCCGAGTTCACGTACAATGCGAGTGGTTTCTCATGCTTCTTGATGATACGGAAGACTTCGTCTACACTTTCGTAGTAGTAGATGGGAAGCAGCGGACCAAAGATCTCTCCTTGCATGCTCGCACACTTTTCGAACGCTTCCAGGTCTCTCTTAAAGTTCAAAAGCGTAGGTGCAATGTAGTTCTCTTTGGGATCCGTCTCGCCTCCATACGTCACGTAGCTCCGGTCCTTGTTCAGCATCTCGGACAGTCGATTATACGACTTTTCATTGATCACTCGACCGTATGAATCACTTGCCTGGGCGTCGTCGCCATAGAAAGCCTTGCACGTCTTCTCCACTTCCTTGACGAATTCGTCACCGATACGAGCGTCCACGAGGACATAGTCCGGTCGAACGCACGTCTGGCCGCTATTGCAAAAGGTTCCCCACACTAAACGCTTCACGACGACAGGCAAGTTGCAATTCTTGTCAACGATCGATGGACTCTTGCCACCGAGCTCTAGCACGATCGGCGTCAATGTCTTCGCCGCAGCTTCCGCGACGACTTTGCCGAGAACCTCACTTCCCGTCGCAAAGATCAGGTCGTACTTTTGCTGGAGCATGCACTTGGACACTTCGATACCACCCGTAATGGTGCGGATGACTCGAGGGTCCATGTACTCAGCAATGAGCTCTTCCATCACCTTTGTGACGTTGCCACACGTGTCGTTAGGAGGTAGACGTAACAACACGCAGTTACCAGCGCTAAGGGCACCGACCACAGGCTGAAGCGTGAGCATGACCGGATAGTTCCACACACCGATGATACAGACGACACCGAGCGGGTCTTTACGGACGTACGAGGTACCGGGCAAGTTGCCGATGTCCGTCCCGACCTTCTCGGGCTTTGTCCACGTCGTTAGATTATCCAGGTGCATTTGGATCTCGTGGTACAGCATACTGAACTCGGTGATGGTCGCCTCTTGTGGATGCTTGTGCAAATCCTTCCACAGGGCTTCCTCTAGTCTTGGGCGTCCCTTTTGGATAAGCGTCCGGAGCTGGATGATTTGCTGACGACGAAAGTCGAGGTCGGCCGTGATCTCTTCATCGAAGGCAGTGCGCAAGGCCGCAACGTTGTTCACGATTTCTTCCGGGGTAGAGTCTCTCAAGTCCATGGTGGATTGCAATGTGAGTGTCGGGAGGGAATTATGGCAATGGCGAATAGTCGACGTATCTTGTTTCGTACGAGCTTCTCAGCTGGCTCATAACAGATTGCGAGCAGGTGCATAAGGTGGGAATACTCGCGATTCTGATTATTCTAAATATAGAAGCGAACGTAGGAAGGAAGGATCGTGGTAGATCGGAACTGATCGTCAGTGCAAGTTTGTAAGAGCATCAAGATGGGGTTTTGGTCTAAGACAGGAAAGGCTTCTTATCAACGGCTACGCGGTACGAGGTGACTAGTTGTGTTGTCGCATCATCGCGATGGAGCAAGCGCGTGCTGGTTATTCAAGTTGTCGTACGCATAAAGCGACCTTTGATTCGTAGAAGCATCAGCTTTTGCTATGTGCGCTAGATATCTTGATGGTAGAGAGATCATGTTGAATGAGCTAGAGGAGACTAAACTGCAAGATTGTTCAGTGTATGATGCGGTACCTAAACCGGGTGTGATCCAAAGGATGGTGCGAGCGAGTCAAACTGATATTAAACGCGCAGGAACAATGCGCAATCTTACGTAGCTCGAGGTGTCTGGCAACTGCCGAAAGAAGCCAGAAAGATGCAGTCTTTTATGATTTTCACACTTTTTGTTCAGTAGATTGTCAATCGAGAAGCTTGTAGGCGTGAGTTGCACTGTACGAATCAACCTCTTGATGATTGCCGACATGAGCTTTACATGGAAATAAGGATAGCACAGGTCGGATGTGCCAGAGTGAGCTAGACTTTTCACAAAATCGAGCAGATATAGGTAGCTCCTCTAGTGACTATCTGTGCTCGAAGCCCCTGCTCTCAGCTCCACTGGAGAATATGGCACACGGAGGTGACAATGGATATAGATCGTAGGACTATTGCCTTTTACGTGTAGCAACTTGTAACCAAGCGATGCAGAAAATTAAACATGAAACTGCTCCTTCGTGATCTTGGGATCATGTAGAGACTTTAACTCAAATATGAAAGACACGCTACATGAAAGCTTGGGCGCTGACCAGAAAGCAGAGAGTTCGGATGAAAATTCCAATGAGCTAGATACCCAGCTTGATGAAAGTTATCGACGATGTCGGCAAGAGACGCAGGGAACGTCATTGATGTTGTCAAAGCTCCAGCTAAGTCAATTTCCTACCCCAGTGGGCTCGTTATTCCCCTCCCTAAGATCTCTCAGTGTTAGATGCAACCAACTTTCTGCTCTACCAGATAACTTTGCGGAGCAGTTTCCACTCCTGCATACCCTGGATCTGTCGAGCAACTTGTTTGACGACTTCCCAGTGCAAATCTGCTCGCTAATCCGTCTACACAAACTTTTTATTAATAACAATCAGATCGTGGAGCTACCTTCAGCTCTCGCTCAATTAATCAACTTGGAAGAACTTCACGTTCGCTCCAACAATATCTACGCACTTCCCGATGAAATCGGGACCAAGTTACATCGCCTACGAGTGCTTCAGCTTGCTCACAATCAGCTCGAACGTATCCCATCATCGTTCTCTGATCTGCAAGAATTAACAGTGGTCGATCTATCTGGAAACGTCGACATGAAAGCCGCTGTACCAGAGCGAATTCGTCGACTCCACGAGAGAAATGAAATTCTGCATTCTAGATCTAAAAGACGAGAGCTCATCACCAGAGCGCTGCGCGTGCGTTCAGGTGTGTCAATGTCGCTTTCCGTTCATGCGGCGAGTGCAGAAGGATAGGGTAGCAGAGGTAGATGATAACAACATTAACATGAATTCATAATATCATTGTTGATGTGAATTTCATTCTTCTACGCGTACAACTCTCTGTCTATTCACTCACCCACCAGGGCAGGAACGTGCGAAACGAAATCAAACCAGTTTGACTATCTTGTAAACTCGAAAGCGCGATACTAAATTCTTCCTCCTCAAAATCCTCACCTAGCTGATAGCACAACGTTTTGAATTGACCGACGGTGATGGCACCAGAGTTGGTACGATCCAACTTGCGGAAGGCTACTTTAAAGGCGTCATATCTTTCCTCAGATAGTCCAATGGATGCATAGTCTACTATATACGGAGCTTCAGCCATGTGACTTGGGTCTTCGAATGTACGCGTCCGTTTTGGAGCTGAAGACTAGTGACAGCTTATGGTCGAACTATCTCCAAGAATAGGTCATCATAGCAAATGTAAATGGAGAAATGGTAAGCGAATGATGCGTCAAGCGAGCATTCTCCAAACGATGGTTTTCATTTCAAACGACAAGACTGCCCCTCTAGTACTCGTCATGCCGCCGATACTAAAGTATTGAACAGCCTCATTGATTTGTATCACACACAGAGCTGAAGGATGGGAGCAAAAGATATTACATTTGTATTTTTGGTACGTAAGAACTAGTTAGAGATAGCGCGTTCCCTAGATATATGTGCAAGTACAAGATTTCCAACCAGCTCGTGTCTGGTTAGGCAGCGTCTCCGCTATTGCGATCAGAGTCTTTACCACAGACGAAAAAGGGCATTTTGACTCGGCATTGCTCCTTGTATCGTTTTGTACCGGAACGGTTTGGTGGTAATGTTACTCGGAATAGCACATGGAAACCTCGCCAGCTATTAAACCCTCTAATGCACAACAAAGATGATTGTAGCGTCGAGCCGTTCCCTTTATATGATTAGCCTTACACAGGCATCAGTTACCTTGCGAATCGAAACCAGGGAGTACCGCATCCCGTGGTGAGGATCTTAAAGGCAATGAACTGCGTATCAATGTCTTTCAGTCATAAACAGCACTTCAGTATAAGTTCCTTACCAAACTATGAGTAGAAGATCAAGTGGTATTTCTTCTTGATGCAATCATGAGGAAATGATCTTCGGGAAGATTTCAAGTCACGCCTGGTGCTCGAAATGTGCAAATTTGAAAAAGCGCGCGAAACAGTCGCTTCACTTGGTGAGCTCTTCGCTATTATTTCGGAACAGGGTTAGTACAGTGGTGAACGTAATAGCTGGGAGATTTTTCAACTCGCATTGTAATATGTCCCACTGAAATGGCGAATAGCTAAATGTTGCAAGTAAATCGAGTGCAACTTTAGCCTGGATGACTTTGGACGATACACCACGATACGCTCGACACTAATCTTGCCAAAGCATGGCAGAGGAACGGGTGCTATACGTGGATAGAAAAGGAAAGGTAAATAGCGACATATGAGTAAGATGAACCGCGAAAAACTTGGGCATTGAATCCTATTACAGTGTTTGCACGCTTGCTCATATAATCCTTAAAGGCTTGATATGATACCCGATTATCTTCTTAACGAACTCGACATCAACATACACACAGAATGGTGTCAGCTACTTGGCATGCTTGCATCCCAATGTTCATTGCACATGTTATCTTCGCTACTATCCTGTGTAAATTACTTTCCATGATATACAGAAGCATTGTGATCGCTCGTATAAGGAAATATTTCCTCTGTGCTACAATGAAACGTGTCTGTACTCGATCAATGCCGTTGGGCAATGCTCTTGCGCCATATTCTAACAGAGCTGTCCTGTCTTGTGTGTTTAATAATCCACAAAAGCAAGATCACATCTATCTCATACACATTTAACATTGACTTAACACTGGAGATACCTCTGTAGCCATGATATAGATGTATCTGCTCACATGTAAGATAAAGACAGTGATGGTAGCATCTCTCATGATTATAATGATTCCTCAGCGTACAGACCTAAGAAATCTGTACTTTTAAAGTCATGAATATGGACACTTATCGATCATTACCATGATGCATTTCAGCAGCATGTGACCCGAGAGCTATTCTAATCAAGAAACAAAGTTTCATATACGGATATCAAATTTGCTTCTACAAGATCATTGTTGCGTCATGTAAAGTATAGCTAGTAGTAAGTCCGCCACCAGTCATAGTCATAGGAAATCTTTGAGCTTGCTATAAAGTCGTATACAAAATCGAAATCATGTTTTAGATATGCACTTGTTTCTCCATTTCTCCGTCGGTTTTCACATCAGGCTTGAAACTTCGGCATTCGAACTCGATCTCAAGATAATGAACGACTTGAGCTGCGGTCGGTCTGTCCATCGGATTCAATTGCAAACATTTGTCAGCTAGCTCTTTCACACCAGCCATGCACTCATCGCTAAAGGTTGGACGGATCTCGCCATGCATCACTTGATGGAGTACGTGAAACATTTGGAGTCCTTCTCCATCGTCTCTCGTGGCACTCGAAAACGGATTATCACACGTATCAAGCTCCGATAGCACGACGCCAAATGAATAAATGTCCGCTTGCTCCATGTATTTCTTTCCTTCCAGTACTTCCGGAGCTGTCCAAAGCGCTGTTCCAACGCAACTTGTCATAACTTCTCCGTCAATTCGCATCCGACTTGTGCCAAAATCACACAGCTTAGCTTGCAAGTCTAGTCCAATGAGTACATTCTTGGACTTTAAATCTCGATGGACGACAACTGGTTCATGTTCATGTAGATACTGCAGTCCACGAGCAGCATCCAATGCAATTGAAAGCTTGTACTCCTCCCAGGTCAATGGTGTTTCCTGTCGGTCCAGAAATGTCCTCAAATCGCAATTCTCCATCAGCTCCGAGAGCATGTACAAGTTCTTTAGCTTTGGGCAGGTAACGCCCACAAGTTTCAAGATATTTGGATGATCAAACGTCGCCATCAATCGTATCTCGGCTGCAAAGATGGCCAAATCCTCAGACCGATTACGGCGATGCTCGACCAAGCGTTTGATTGCGACTTCTTGGTCTCGAAGTCGACCATGCCAAACTTCTCCATAGGCACCAATGGACAACTGTCGGTACACCTCCACATCTTTCGACGATACCAGGAATGGCTCCACGAATGGATCCTCTTTTAAACACTTAATAACGTCGTCTGGGTGACTACTAGCATCGGTTGCAAAGCTTTCTCCACGTCGATGGACTCGTTTACGACGCTTATGACAGTCTTGCACGATGTTATGGCTTCTAGCAGGTGAATGGAACTGTTGAAAGCTAGAGAAGAGTACGTCTTTTGATCGAGTCATTCGATGCTTGTGACGATATTGTCCTGTTTGGTTTGGTGTAGCACCAGACACCGAGTGCTTGTGTGTATGTGCCTCCTCTGTAGAACAGGTAACTGGTCCTACATCGCTGTCTTCGATGTCCTTGACATGAACGAGACAGCAACAACAAACCGACCGAATCAGATCGTCTTGTCTCCAAGTTCGGCAGTACCAGATACCACCGACGACAGCGAGGAAGCAGATACTGGAGATGGAGATGATAACCCAGTTCCAGTAGTAGACCGATTTGTCTTTCGACTCATTCTTTGCTCGGGCCTCTTCTTTAATCCAATCGCGCACAAACTTACTTCTTCGAGGCTTACACCATCCATCCGGCGTAGATGAATAGTTCCCTGGCTTGTAATAGACACATGGGATGACAATGGAAGGAATTTTGCATTTAAGGTACGTATTCGGATCTTCTTTCATGTGGATCGAGATAGCTTCATGCTTTGCATCATCCCCGCCTTGCATCGTGTGATGAACAAGCACAGGATCAGGTACCCGTTCATCAATGTCACCATTATTCCACACTAATGTTTCATTCGATACTGGGATGCCAAATCCCGAGGCAGCGCAACTGCTGACATTGCGGATGAGCGCTTCCGTCCACATCGCCGACTGATAGTATTCGTACCCATTAGGTGTGACACAGCGCTTTGTGCTGGCTCCAGTGTCTGCATACTTGTTGAATTGCACTGCCAAGCTATTCATTTCAAGTCCACACTTCGTATATACCTGAGAATAATTATCGTTTCCAGTCATGACGAAACCAGCATCCCATAAGACTGCTCGCTGCGCAAAAGGTGGGAGGTCTTGGAATTTGATATCGTACTCATCTTGAATACAGGTTGCTAATGAATGTGGAATGCGTTTCATATCCAACGAGTCTGCTTTCGCTCCACTCATGTGGCGTTGATAATACTGCATCGCAAAATCTGACCGGTTTTTATCTAACGCATACCCAGTGCCAGGTCCAAAGTTCTTCTGTAGCCTCCTTTCGGTATAATCCTCACCAGACGAGTTACTGTTGAGTACCAGTAAAAGGATACTCGACAAGACCAAAACGGTGCGAAATGCGAGCCGTTTCGTCGGTGAAAGTGGGTCACTGATGCCTATCATCCCAGCTAGATCCAAATCGTGAGGGACGCGAAAGATATCTGGTAACTGTACAACTCTAGTATGAAATGCGTCACCGACACGTGCGAAGGTTGGTTTCGCTAGTACTGTTATTTTCTGCTTCCGTTCAGTCGGGAAGCTTATATACTGAGCGATGCCGTGAAAATGAGGTTCAGAATGCGACAAAAGACTCGTAGAAACCGCGGTCGATACCGGCTATTGAACTATATTTATGACCTTCGATAAAATGGCAGGTACCTGCGAATGCACAAGTGGAAACTTCTAGCTTTTGCTTAGGGTAGGATGCGTAGAAGTATGTCAAATGTTGGTTTATGTGCTGCTTTGATCATCAAAAGAACTGTTTATAAGCAATTGAAGCATTGGGCATCAAGTTCAGTTACGTTGCTAGTCGTTTGGATATTCGGAGACATAATATAGATTAGAAGGACCTTCCCTAGCCATGTCTTATCCCATCTTAAATTAGCTACCGTTCCTCAGCACAAGCATGAGGAAGCTGAAAGGGTTGATCAGAACTGAAAGCAGTCTTTGCGTCAATGATCCACAGCGCTTGGTTTCGTATTATCTCTTTCGACTCGTGCTTAGCACCTTCCACTCTTTCCTCCTCTCCACCTCGACACCGGCAACGGAAGTACACTTGCTTCCAAGAAAACCAGTCGATCTCTTTCAACATGTCTACATCCAGTCTTCGCAACTTGACCACCAATCCATCCAAAGCTCCTACATCAGTCAATGTGCCACCGACCCCGAGAACAAACGAGCGCTTTAAGGCGGTGGTATTTGCTCGACAGGATACGGAAAATGGATTTGAACAACAGAAAGATGTTGCGGATGATACAAATGGACGCCGCAAGACTCAACCATTATCAACTTTGAATCCTCTTCTCAACGTAGTGCATCAAGTCGGCGCGGACGGAGCTCCTCGATCGCCCCAGATTACCAAGGGATTGACTAAATCCAAGCTTTCACATCCTCGACGGTCTTCTCGAGATGACAATGCGTCGGCAGATGAAAACAGACAAGGTAGCCTCCGATCCCTCCTTTCCAACTTCTGGACGGCACTTGGAGTAAATGATCAGCAGACGGAGCAACCTGCTCCGGTTAAGCGTGCGACCCCACTCAAGCCCCAAATTGCCCAAAGAAAGCATTCGCGAAAGGCATCGTCATCTTCGCCTGGGATGATCGACTTACGACCAAGTGTCTTGCCTCCTCTCAGTGCCGCAGATATGGGCAAGAAATGCTTGGTGCTGGATTTGGACGAAACGCTAGTTCATAGCTCATTCAAGCCGATCCCGCGCCCAGACTTTGTGATTCCAGTCGAGATTGAAGGGAACATCTATCGGGTCTACGTCTTGATGCGCCCTGGCGCAGACAAATTTCTTATTGAAATGGCAAAGTACTACGAGATTGTTATCTACACAGCGAGTCTCAGCAAGTACGCTGACCCATTGCTCGATCAGCTTGACCCGACGGGTGTGATTAAGCACAGACTTTTCCGGGAGCACTGCGTTCAGTACGAGGGTACCTACGTAAAAGACCTCTCTCTTCTTGACCGAAATTTGGCGAGTACGATCATCATTGACAACTCACCGTTGGCATACATGTTCCACCCCCGCAATGCTATCGGATGTTCGAACTTTATCGATGATATCCGTGATCGGGAGCTGAACTCAATCGAGCGCTTCCTTGTCGATATTCGAGACACCAGCGATGTCCGTAAGCACCTGCATTTATGGAGCTGCAATTACTAGTCCAGTATATTCTTTACTTGGATGGGAAGTAGATGCAACTCATGCATCACAAATAGCTTTCGTATTTCAAAACATAGTTGAAAGAGATAAAAATAAAATCACTTTTGGGGAAATCAATCTTAAGTTGATCATTTTGCTCTCGTGTCTACAAAGCAAACTATTCTTAGTTACCACTCACTAACGTGTACTTTTATTAGATTCTGCATCCCAAACTTTCCTCAGCTAAGAATTTGTACATGGAAGAGATCATTCAAACAAAGACAAGTTCCACCATCAATGGTAACGATGGTCTTGCACAAGCTGAACGCAATGCCGCATCTTCATCACTATATCGACGGTCCGATTCATTTCGAAAGTATGGATCGTCATGGGCAGAAGACATTCAAAAGTACAAGGTAAGAAGCTGAAGGATGTTGGTCTTTGAACTCTTTACATGCAAAAATTAATCTGCCGCACGATCACGTAGGCAGCAAAAGGTGTTTTACCTTGGAAACCACACGAACAAGAGCCTGTAAAGCACGTGACGAGATACCAAAAGTCTCGCGAAGAGCGGGAGTACGATTGGGTGCTAGGCAAGTTTCGAGATCCAGCAAGAGAAACTGATCTACAAGAACGTGAGAGGAATCGAGTGAAACAAAACTTGGAGCACGGAAGAGTTTGTTTAATTTAGAAAAGTACCATCGGGCTCTTGACTAAGCTCTGTGACTGTAGGCCAAGCAACTGCGAACGGTCCAACGCTTCCATCTCATCAACCATCGACCTTTGTACGAGGGAGCTACTGACCATCATGATAAGATACCCAAGCCACACCCGTATCGTTCTCTCGGGGCTGCTCCTTACCATATCATCACAAATGTTCCGCACACCCAAGAGAATGAACAGTAACTCATGGTAATGCTTCTTGTATTGCAGGAAAATGACGATTGGATACCTGTGCTAGGTCGGTGCCAACGAAGACGTTTAAATCGAAGCAACCTCAACGGGATTTTAACATCTTGAGCAACAAGTACATTTTATTAGAATAGATACTATCAATTGCCTCACCTTTGTGTTTTGTAGATATCATCGAGAACACGATGATCGTACCGATGCTGAGTACAGGAAGGCGAAAGAAGTCGCTGCAGTTAAATTCTGCAAGGTGAACAATTATGATCCGATTCGAGCAGAATATTACGACAAAGACAAAGAAATAGACTTTCTTGCAAAGCGTGCCCAAGAGCAGCTTGTGCATGGAAAAGATCGAGTGCTTATTCTACCACCGACAGAACAAATGTGTGGAGGCAGAGTGTACAACATTCTCAGCAATGAAATGGTCAATCCGGAGAAACTCCTAGCTGCAACTGAAAAGGATCGAAGAGCCTTAAACAAGATAAAGAAAACTGCATTTGAACAACGAATGTTGGCTGAGGGAGAAACTAAGCAAGACCAGGATGACTCGAGGTGTCTCAATCGAACTGCCCATGCGAGAAATGCTCAAGCATACGTCCACGGTTACGATCCAATTACGAACCAATCATTCAGCGGTCGGAACGCCAAGCCTAAGATGCCGTTGCGTACTAGCGATCCACAGCCAACATGGAAACGCATCGAGCAATCGTCATCTATCCAAGGCGCTGTTCAAGCGGACAAGAGATTGTTTTCGCCGATCAAAGCTACACCAACCAGTCGAGGGTTAGTTATGCGTGAGACAGAGAGCAACACGTCTGTGACCGACGAAAGTAGAACGAAAGTAGACAGATCGAGTATCACATTATCAAGCGTACGAACAAGTGGCTTCAATAAAGACTAATTACTTGGAAGGCAGTTGGAATTACCACGAATTTAAATTGAACATATATTGAAACAAAACATAAAGAAGGAGGAACAACTTCTCATATCACTCCCCACACTCACGCTGCCTTGGAATGACGGCTGCGGACGTTCATCAAGCGGAGCGTTACCCACAAGTCAAAAGACAAGCAAGCAAGCGCCAAACTTCCCGAGTCAATGAGAGGAGTCGAATACGATCATCAAAGTTGTTAAGATCGTCTACATTGGAAAACCAAGTAGAATAGAGAGTACTATAGAATTAGATCCTGTGCAAGTACGGTCTTAGCTATAAAGTTGTATGGTACTAGTTAATTTATAATCTACAGTTGTTCAAATGGGTTTAATTTTTGTTTAAGCCTAATTCATACTTTTTTTTTGAAAAATAACCGTGAAATTGTAGAAAAACGATAAGATAAGACGAAAGGTCTGGAAACCTGGCTAGATTCTCGTTTCCAAAGTCCATTGGACAGCTAATAATAACAAAGAAGGTATCCGGCTCTGATCATAGAGACACTTTGCTATTTCTCAGGACTTCATTTTGGAAATTGCGAGCTACATCCTACCCAGTCTAATACCGTTTTTGCAATCGAGTTGCAGCGCTGAAGAAATGTCAAGCGAATGGAGCTGCCCGGAATGTACTCTAATCAACCCGAAGGATGCAAATGCATGTGACGCTTGCGGAGCGACTAGCCCGGCGATGCTCATGGCTATGAGTGAGTCCAACGACAATTCTCCAAGAGTATCTTCCTCGACGCGTTCAAGCTCTTCGTTTGATAAACAACTTGCGGAAGAGCTCGATCCGTGGTCAGAAGCTGAAAGAGAGTGGGCTCAAGTCGAAGCTCATCAAGAAGCAAATACACAGCGGAAATCTAGTTCGAACTAGATACCCTATCCGTAGTATGTGGAGCGGGTTATATGCAGCCACAGCCACGCAGTGAGCACGAAATAGAACTTGATTCGCTGAAGTTACCAATCAAATAAAGAAAAGAAATTTCATAAGACTCTTTTTATACTGTGAAACATTTCAAATCATGAGCTCCCGAAGCACTTGGCAGGAGCTTAAGAGCTTCGTGGAGCGCCAAAAGCGCAGTATTCAGGAAGCTGAACGACAATATGACATTGCTTTAGCAGCAAATGAACTGCATAAGCTAGCAGAGCCACTGTATAGTCCTGAGTCGATGGCCAAGGTATTCCTAAATGTCGATTCCGATATGCCATTCCCGACTAATTTACGATGTAGAACGTTTTCATCGATTCATTCTACAACGAAGTAGCAGCTTTCGTCCTTACATTTGTGTCCGTTCAATTAGAACCTGGCTTTGACTATGATCAACGCCAAATGAGCGTCGATGTCTACTTTGACACATCATCGATCCCATCGCAAAAGGTGCTTGATGCCCTCGTGTCTACACTCTCACGCACAGCTTTGAACAGTAAGCAAGACAAAGACGATACAAAAGCAACGGTACTCCAATGCACTCGTCTCCTCCAGAAAGTATGCGAGTCCAATGCGATCGAACAAGCATTTACAGAGCTTTTGGAGCAAGAAGCCTCTGATGCCAATTTAATCACCAAGTACCGGCCTTTCATCTCATTGCTGGTATCTCTTCCAGGTACGTTGACTAATTCGTATGCATTGTGTCTATTATTCTAATCTACAATGCTTTTAGACATGGTCTTTAATCGATTGGAATTGGAGACGCCATCCTTCTTCAAGCCCCATCGGTTTTATCCTCTTCTATCAACAGCATTATTCCATGCCATCTCGAATCATCGTAACTCACTTCAAGGCCATTGCAATGTGTTCCGAATGGTAGTAGACAAGCTCATTCGTATCGGACAAACGACATCCGTCCTTCAGTCGTGGTTGCATCAATCCGATGTATATGACGAAAGCAGTATCAAGCTGCATCAATCTGTACTAAACAGCGTTCCACCTACAGCCTTGGAATCATTTCTCACCGAGTTAGGCCGTCAGCGTAGTAATGATCCTTCTGTTGCGGTACTTGATTGTCCCAAGTACCGTCTCTTGAGTCTACTTCCCACCGAGATTGTTCACAGTCGTCACCTTCATTATGTCTTTACGCACCGCTTGCTCCTACGCAAGCCATTTCCAGATCTCTTTTTCTTACGCGTCTTCCTCGACACCCTCTGTCAGTCGGAAAATACTGTCCTGCTCAACGTTTTTAATACTGTCCTCGACCGATGGTGTCAATCGGACTTTACGTTGACGACAGACTACGATATCATTTCCTCCGTTGGCTTCTTCCTATCTTACTGTCTCCACGGACATTATGTAGGCACATTGACTGGAGAGCAGATCTCGAAACTCACAGCAGGCATACAGTCACATTTCCAGCACTCTGTCACAAGTGTACGCAATGCCGGCATCCATGTTGCTAAGCATTATGCCAAGAGTATTGGAGAGACTCTTGACTTGGAAACAACCGAAATAGATCCTATATCCATCTACACTTCCCAACCAATAGGTCTCCCCAGCGTTCATGACAGTCCAAAGGTACTTCATGAAGCAGAGAAAGAGGAACCAAAGCGTAGTAAGAAGACATATGAGCTTGACCCAGATGAAATTGTAGATAGTGATGATGACGAGAGTGATGTGGAATCTGAAGCCAGTCTAGATGCGTATGATATGGAAGATGAGGAAGAGGACCTTGGTACTCGTCGACCATTCTATCTCAAAGACGTCATCTCTTCTCTTCAAGCAGAGAATGATCCAGAGCGTACGACAAGTGCGTTGGAACACGCGGAAGAGCTTATTCGAAAGAAACCTCGTGACCTCTATGAGAACGCAGAGAGAGTCGCTACAGCTCTCGTCCGATTGGAGGACACGCATAACATTTCACAATTTACTTCCTTACGACTACGTGCGCTTGCAGCTACATGTGCTGTAGCACCGACGCAGGTCCTACCAAGTCTCCAAAAGCGAGCATTGGAGTATCAGGAGATGCTACAAACACGAGTGGATGCTCTTCGAGCCATCACAGTAGCAGCACAGGAACTATCTCAGACAGGAGACTTCCAGCTTGTATCAAGTAAGAAATTGTTAGAAGAGAGTTTAGAGGATAAGACGACGAGAAACCTCAAGACAAGACGCTTTGGCTATCGGCGGAATCAACAGCAGATTCAGAAGAATGAGTTTGCAGACCATGCATTGAGATTCTTTTCTCCTCTCCTGTTTGGATATATCAATTATACGCGAGAGCACAAGGACGATCTGAAAGCTAGAAGTGCAGATATTGAACATGAGTTCCTTGCGCATTTGCTCCAGACGTTGGCGACGTTGGTCGAATGCGCTGGGAATGCTCCATCTACATTGACGATGGCTAAGAGTTTGCTTGAATTTGCCTGGAACTGTCGGATGGAAGAGGACGCTGGTGTTCGTAGACAAGTGCTTTATAGCGTCGGACAAGTCCTACTTGTCGTTCCACCGTTTCTACTGAGACAGGAGATGGCGGATCAACTGATGCAAGTTGGCATTTGGCTACAAGAGGTACAACAGCGAGATCCGGACAATGGATGCCGAGAAGCTGCTCGGATTTTAGCCAGATCTGGAGGTGTCCCGGCCATTTCGATGCCATAAAATAGAGACAAGTAGTCATAAAGGGAAATAGTGCCTTTAGAACACGGAACATTGCTTTGTGATGCTACTCAACAGACAAATGATTGTGGGGATGGGCTGGAAGTAGTTTGTGGACTGCGCGCGTTGGAACACGCACTACAATGCGGCAATGGCTACTGCCAATTTGTCCACATATATGTATTAAGTTTCCTAGTTATCAAATAGGATAAACTCATGTAAAAGGATCTTCCTACCAGATACACTTCAAACATTCTTAAGTCCTTGCTTTATCTTGTTGAATGGAAGGTATGTTCTGGTTGCAAGTTTTCTGTGGTGACCTGCGTACGGACGTGAAGACGACGCTCGTTGGGTTTGTGGACGTTTCGAACGTGATTTAGTATAGAGTCCCGATCGTAAAAGCATTTGAAGGCTTGTCCTTTGCTCTCGGTTACTTGCCATGCATATCTTGGTACTCAACTGACAAAGGCAGTGCATTAACATCTATATCTGCATTTCTGTAGGTCGGCGGAGAATAAAGCGGATGACTACTTTCTATTTCGAATGGAAACTTGGAAAGAAATGCTGAAAGACTGTACTTTGAATTTTTCTAGAAGACTACACCAGCCTCTCCTATACCATTCTCTTTAAAAGTCTGAGAAGCATGCTATACAAAGTAGAATTTCAATTCGCTTCCGGCTTACGAAGGCAGATTGCTTTGGTCTGGAGTATCTGTGGGTAGCATTTGCAACTTGAAGTTGGATGCAACGCCAAGTAGTATAGTAGCTTGCGCACCACTCCATCTCGATGCGATCTGGGCGGACCAAATGCTCTTGTCTATTTAAAACCGGTTACCGTCATCTACCCTGCCAACTACTTTTTCACGTATGCAATTCCTTCTACCAAGCAGCGATTCTATTTAAAACTATCAAGCTGTGCAATACACGTCTAGGACATTATGCTTCTTGCTATTTGCGTCCACATCGTATGCAGTCTCAATCGCTCACGCCACTTCAAGCCAAATAGCAGCTTTTTCTATCAGTTTCAAATAGCACGCTGTATACAGCCTTTGTTTGTGTCCAACGCACTCAGTTGTGGCATAGGAAAACGCTTCAAGAATGCATTCTTATCCGAGTTGCATGCAACTTATATTTAGTTCGATATTGCACTGGATAAGACTACTATCCCTTCACCCTTGTACGCAGCCTCCAAAATTTCTATAAGTTTTTTCTAGCACATATAGTATACTGCGTATTGCCATTTCCCTACGAACCTACCTACAGAAACCAATCTGATCGTAACCTGTTGAAAATTTACATCAATATGTCATGCGCATCTCCATTGACACGAGAATGATCCAGGGACGGAGTATAAAATGACCTTTGCAGCAACTTGCATGACAAAGTCACAAGGCTCGTTTAGCGGAATCGGCACATAGCGCTTAGCTCAATAAAAAATCTTTTGCAACATGCGGCAGGAAGCAACCTCTTGTCCTGTCGACGCAGAAAATACATTGCAAGGGCATCACAATCCACGATCAGAGACATGAGTCTATCTTCAACTTGACAACACCTTTCACTCGATAACCATCAATAGTATGCACGTCAAGCTCCTTGTTCCTCTCTTGAACCCAACTGCATCCAGTACGGCATGCTACATCTGCCCAAGTCCGCTTGGGAATATCCATCTATCGTCCCGAAAAATTTCATCACAACCCAACAAACAGCGATTCGTAGGATCGTGATGCCTGTATTCCGAGACATCGCACCAAAAACTTCCAACAACAAATCGAGCGGAGTTCCTCGGCACCGCTTGCTTCGACGACCGCAAAGCCGCTTCCCCCCTTTGCCCTTTGCGCTCCGTTGCTACTGATAAAGGCCGCCTGTAAATGTCGGCCGTCCACGCCACCGCCAATCTGTCCGAGCTCGGGCGTGCCCTCGACCAAGCTTCCATCACGAACGCCGCGCGAGCCGCAGAAAACAACGACATGAGTTCGGACGGAAACGTGCGTTCCCCGAAGAAGAGGGGGCGGACGGATAGCCTCAAACGAATGCTACCTGCCCCAGACTCGCAAAGACCTCGTGGCGCAAACAGCGCTCGGCCTTCCCTCGCGGAAGAGAATAATCAGACCGACGGTCCAACTTCGAGTTCCGACGGACAGATGAAGTTGATGATGAAGGATCGGGCGAGGCACGGGATGGGACAACCGTCGTCTCATTCGATCCAGAGCGCAGTGCAGCAAGCACCTCCAGCAAAAGAAAAGTCCAATCCTCGACGATGGAGTAAGCAAGAGGTAGCTTCCTTGTATACGTGCGATGTGGTACGATATTAAATGGATGGTAGGATGAATCATTGCGATTAGCAGTCGAACGTAGTGGAGAACGCAATTGGAAGGTAGATACATTTTCGATCATATACTTGTCGGAAGAATCTAAATATATATATGCAATAGGCCATTGCGGATCAAGTACCTGGTCGAAACCATACGCAGTGTCTTCAACGATGGACGAAAGTGTTAAAGCCAGGATTGATTAAAGTAAGAACATACAATATCGTATCCCACAAGCCTCATCCTGACGACCGTATAGGGCCATTGGACACCGGAGGAAGATGAAAAGTTGAGGGAATTGGTTGCCGAGGGTAAAAAGAATTGGGGACAAGTCGCCTCTCTCATCCCTGGACGAACGTATGGCCTAGAAGAACTTTATACACTCTTCCGTCTCTAAGTGTCGTCTAGATCCAAGCAATGCCGAGAGCGTTGGTGCAATCACCTCGATCCAAACATTAACAAAGGGTACATCCTATTCCCAATACCAAAAAGACTAGCGCTAACTCTTTATCCAGAACCTACACGGAAGACGAGGATCGTATCATCATCGAAATGCAAGCCAAGCTCGGCAATCGATGGTCGATCATCGCGCAGCAGCTTAAAGGTCGGACGGAGGACGCTGTGAAGATTCGATGGAAGAGTCTCATGCGTGGTCGGAAAGCTGCTTCGAAAGACGACAAGTCTCCATCCGCTTCTCCTGTGACACAACCGTTGCATCAGAAGCCAAAACCCAAGTCCCGCGCTCGAACACGTACATCTCCACCTGCGCAAGAGCCATCGTTCTCGCATTTGAAACTCGAGCCCCCTTCGAACGACCTGTCGTCGACTTCGAAACCCGAGTTCAATCTGTACAACCTCCAGACGAATCCTCATGCTAGTCTTAGTTACAACGTCAACTATGCCGACTTGAGTGTTCCTTCCCCCACATATTTTATGCAGAACTATGGTCCGAACATGACCATCAACCTCTCGTCTGTCGGTGTACCGACACCCACAGGCTCCAGTGCCCAGCATAGCTTCACACCTGTCACGCCCTTCTCGTCCGATGCAGTTGTACCGACGCGACCGAGCGTCCCTGCACCGTCTCCAATCGGTCGACCACTTAATACGCCGAGAGAAGAGTGGGGGTCGTCCCAAACACCTCGCAGTCAGATGATCATGACGGAAGGCCATGCGTCTGCCTTTGAGCTCTTCCATCAACAACGTGTTCGATTGATCATGCAGGAACGAGAGAAGCAAGGACTGTCAGTGTCACCAGCTCCATCGCCTGGTCAAGCGCTTTTGACGAGAGAGCTGGAAGAGAATAAGGAACGACAAAACTCGATTATGGAGAAAGGATGGAGAAGTGCTGTGGAAGCGATGGTCGCTTTCAATGAGACACCGACGTCGGAGGATCCACAGCGGTATGAGAATATGCTGGAGAAAGGGTTTCCAGCTTTGTACGAATCGGAGGAACTACTGGCGGAAGTGGAAGAAGGTTTGTTGTATCGGATTTTATTGTGAGTGAAGAGGATGCTGATGGATGTCATAGGTGGTACAGGCGCCACTCCACGTGAATCGGAGGAAGAGGAGAAAGCAGCACCTGATTCGGCCGATACGGCAGTCGATTTGTGAGGTGCTGTGTCTATTGGTAAAAGCACTCGTTTGGTACTGTACGTAGTGCAAGTGGTACGATGCCCAAGAAATGCTACGAGCGGATCAAAAGTATGTAAAATATGTGCACATGAATTTCTTTTCCAATTTCTGATACGATGCCTGATTTCTTTTCTTTCGTCGATCTTGGAGCTGAGTCGGATATATTATATCTCGAACAACCTGCGTCTCATATTATGCGTGTCAGTTCTGCTAGAGAGTATGAAAATTTAGTAGGGTGGCTTCTTTGTGGATTGGCGGAGGTGTCTCGATGGTGTCTCGAAGGGTCTGGAGGGAGTCTGGAAGGTTCGGCAAGAT
>JAADVB010000147.1:0-47188 GCA_023334545.1 Salisapilia sapeloensis | reverse complement strand
GCTCGAATGTAGACGACATCTCGGTCTTTGACAACCCCCCGGAGTGCTAGACTTGGACTACCAGCATGCCATTGGAGAACAGTGCAGCGATATGGATGTTCCAGACTCGGCTTCTCGATTGTTGAGAGAATCTGGGCATTCGTCGTTGTCTGCCCGGCGTAGCTCGCGCTTTGTAAAAGTGCTGCCTCGTCGCCGTTGACGATACCGAATAAGAGGTCATCCATACTGCTTGAGATCGTCCCATTACCGACGATGATTCGAGGCATTTGCCAGCCCGCACTGTTGGTGTATGAATCTTTCACCACACGCCGAGATGGGTGTCGTTCACGGTACATGGTCACATTATTCGATGTCTTGATTGGCTTCCAACGCCTGTGATCGAAGCCACGGGGTTTTAACTCATCAAACTCTTGAAAGTTTCGAAGTGCTTCGTGTACGAGTATCATTGCGATACGCTTGCAGTCAACCTTCTTCGCATCCGAGAGATAAAAGTCTTCGTATGCATCTGCTGTCCACTGCGTAGTCACTGTGCTGGAGATAGCGTCAGTATTTTAATTCGGAAATGAAAAGAAGAAACAGAGCCAATCCTGTAGTTGGAGACGATACGGTGAGAATTGTTGCTGACTTGCTTCACACAGCACTCTCTGTCAACTTTCATTTTCCTTGAGATCGACATTGTGACATACCACGGTCAGAAAAGAGAGTGATGCTGCTGTATAATCAAGGACACGAAACAGTCTGATCAGTGTCTTGTTCTTCGTCTACCTTGCCAGCGTCTTGGCTATTTAAAATTTTAAATGCAGAGACATTGGTATACAGCTTGCTGAAAGCAGCGGATATATATCGTAAGCAAACATGACTGCAGTGCGCCAGCCATTCTTCCTTTGGATATTTTTGTAGTTGCTGGCATCTATCTAACCTCCGAGGGAATAAGTTCGGGTCCCATCCTCGTGAGGATGCCTGATGACGATAGTAGCGTCTTTTTCGGATTACCTTAGGTAAATCCTACACATGAATAGGCTGCTGGTTGTATTATTCGGCCAAAGCGTTGGCGTAAAAATGGCACGAAGGATGTACACGCAAGGTACGAGCGTAGAGCAGGTGTTTCGAAGGTATCTGTGACCAGGGTCGGAGGGTATTTACTAGGCAGACGGACTATTCATGGTAGCCTCAATATCGGCATGCCTATGTATCTGGTGATGGAGTGTGCTAACTGTCCGAGCTAGACGCGACACTTTAATAACTTTTACGTACTGCTGTTCATACTAGTAGATCGCTAGAAGCTCCGCCCAAAGTAGCAGATATTTCACACTAATCAGTAACTTTTTGTAGGGAACGGCAATTGACGAGCCCATTCAAAGCGTGCATGTCTTTCGCTGTGTCCAGGCTGAAGGCGAACAGAACACCGTTTGGGCTGATACGGCGTCAGTCTCACCGTCCTTTGTAATCCTGATCCTGACGATTCATCGCCACTTAAATTATCATTTTGCATCTCAATATACTAGATGTATACTCCAATTCACTCTGGATCACAATTACTGTTTTAAATGCAATAATTTTTGACTTTCGTTGCTGTCGTCGGAACTACATTACCAGTAACCGGATGCTGACACGCCTCAGTGCTCCCATTGTGACATTTACGTCTTTTATACGGCTGAAGTCTCCAGACGCGAAACAAGTCTCGCGTGCACGTATAAATAAGATACGTTTGTACAGTGAGACTATGAGTTACGACTCTTAAGTTGATTACCCGATACGCCCTTGGAAATGATCTCACGTTCTCGTCGTTTAATAGATAACCTTTGAGCTTCCAACGCATCGAGATCGAGACTCGTGTCAGATCTTTTAATGGGGACAGCTTTTCGGTCATGCTGAATAGGCAAGACTAGTGCTTTCATTTTTGACACGATACTCATTTCTGCGACCATAGCTCCCGTATCCCTGTTCTTTTCGTTCTGGATGTCATTGAGGCTCACTACGTCGTAATTAACGCTGATAGTGGATCGACAATGTTGAGCAAGCGCTGTAGCTTTCGTCACGAGACGATTCATGTTATTATAGTCTAAAGCGTGTTCATCACTCCGTACTTCATTTGCTTTCAGGTATGGTTTGTCGACTGCTTCATTCCCTCCAACACCTTCCAAAATCGCTATAATGTTTTCCATCCCTTCTCGAATCACTGTTGGAGAGAAATGAGTACAAACGTTAATCATTTATTTCATAGTAGCACGTAAAAGCTAAACTTACGTGAGATCGACTTGAGTGATGATAAATAGACTTCACGTGCGTTCTCCCTCTCCAAGGAGCTGTCTTGTTGCTGCCATTCAAGATAATCTCGCACTCTTTTTGTTCTATTTGAATCGACACCTTCCGCTAGTTTCCAACGCGATGCTAAATCTTGACTTGCGTACCACTTTCGCTCCGTTTGTGCTATCTTTGCATCCATCTCAACTTGCATGTCATGTAGCTGTTGGATCGAATCGCTGTATCCAATGAACGTCGCCACAAAGTTTTCAACGTCTTGTTCCCCACTCTCTTTTACAATCTGGGCGAAATCAAGCTCATAACGCTTAAACATATCCTCTCTTTCCTGAAGAGAAATCGATATTGACTCCCTACGTGACGAAGTGCTCACAACGCTACTTCGTCGACCTTGGACAGAATCGGCACGATTTTTGACACCTTCCTTCATCGGTAATGTAATATGCATCATCTTACGATCCGGAATAGAAGCTAAAATTTGCTTGCTCTCTTTTGACGTTAGCATTGGTCGTGTTTGAACGACTTGGAGCATATCGCGACGCTGGCAGTCAGCTATGCTGCGCTTTTTTCGTACTTCTTCACGAGATTGTATTTCTTTCCGGAGTGAATTAAGCGTCAGCTCGGCGTGCCGACGTTGGTCTTCTTGTCTCTGGTGTAACTTTTCATAGTTACGCTTGAGTTCCGCAACATTGTTTTGCTCAACCGATACTCGTTCTTCCACCACTCGTTTCTCCCGCTCAGTTGCCTGTATGTTGCTTCGAAGCAACGCTATTTGTGCTTTAAGAGCACGTACTTGATGGTTTTGACGATCCAGCATGTGCTTTAAAGTCTTTTTATATTCTTCCTGTCGCTGCAATTCTGCTCTCAAATGCACTTTAGGGTCATTTAATTCCCTTTTACTCATGGTAGTATTTGACTCTTCCCATACCTGCTTAGCAGTGCTCACTTGTAATTGGAGACTGCCTAAATCGTTGCTCAAGTTTTGTAGTTCCTTCTTCTTTTGCTTAGATAGCAGCTGCAGTCGCTGCAGTTCTCGGATGGCATGTCCTGTCGCGATATACTGGCTTTCGATTTCTTCGTGAAGGACTCGCGAGAGAGTAACCTTTTTGGGTACTTTAGGTGCTGTTTGACTACTGTATTGTGCACGAAGTTTGTCACGTCGGGATACTGCCGTCTGCGGTCGTCGGGAACGAGCCAAGTTTCCATTCGCTAATGGCGGTCGCGGACGTACCCGTTTCGCTTCAAACGTTTGCATTTCGGCGCCAATTGATGATGATTGAGGTGAAGACGACAGTCCATCCTTGTAGAAAGTTCTGGCTGCGGCCGACTGGGGTCGTCGAGTGGTAGGTCGTGGTCGGGAAGCTGAATCTAATTTGCTATCATCTTCCGTACAAATGGCCTTGACCTGTGTCTTCATGAAACTTGTAAGAACGAATGAATGAGCTCAACTTGTTCTCATTGAAATGCTTAGCGCTAAAGTAGATAAACTACGAGAAACTACATTTAGCTTTCGAGCGCGAAACCGAAGCAGCTAGTAATATTGCGACTTTTTAGGATCGAGAAGTGTGATGTTTGAGAGCTCTGTGGCGGTGGACACATCTCGCCACGCTCGACAAGTACCGCATGCTCACTATTGGACGAGTTGCACGTTTCGCTCCATTCCCTGCACCTTCGAACTTTCGAAAGATGAGCTCAAAAGTCAGCATTAATGCCGAAAATACCGTCACCATTACGCCTGAGCAGCCCTCAGCTACGGTTTGTGTTGAATCGCATTATTGCTCAAGACTCATAACTGAGACCTTCTAGGTGATCTTTTCGCATGGACTGGGAGACTCCGCTCATGGGTGGGCAGACGCTATGCAAGAAGTTGCTAAGGATCTTCCTCACGTGAAGTTCGTCCTCCCGACGGCGACGCCAAAGGTACTTTTATACACAGAGTCGATGCTCATTCTTTTTTACTAATGTTTTCTCATACGTAGCCTGTGACATTGAACATGGGCATGAGCATGCCTTCGTGGTACGACATTCGATCGCTGGACAAAGTGGAGGATGATAGTGCGGATGGCATCGAAGATTCCAGAGCTCTCATCCAGTCTCTTATCGACAAGGAAGTTGCCGCAGGCATTCCTCAGAGTCGGATTGTACTTGGTGGATTCAGTCAGGGTGGTGCATTGTCTCTCTTCACAGGTTTCCAAATGTCTGTCGCACTGGCTGGTGTCTTGGGTATGTCCTGCTACCTCCCGAATGCAAGTCAATTCACCTTGAACCCCGCGGCGAAGCAGATTCCTTTGCTTATGTGCCACGGCGATTCTGACATGGTGGTCAACTTCCAGTACGGAAAAATGTCCAAAGAGAGACTAGAGGAACTTGGCGTTTCCGACGTAACATTCAAAGTATACTCTAACATGGGTCACGAAGCCAGGATGGAAGAGCTGGATGACGTAAAGGATTGGCTCAAGCGTGTTTTGCCGCCGCAATAATGGGAAGATGATTTTTTTTGATTCCTTAAGCACGTAGCAATTCTGCTATATCTTCAATGAAGAACTTTTGCTACCGACTATTGCTGTAATTTCTTAACTTGTTCCGATACTAGGCTTCATCTAGTTATTTGCTTTACTTTACAAGTTGTCGGATCGAGGGTTCATGAGAAGGTTCCTAGATCGCATGCGTTGTGGCTAGTGCTTAGTAGGACTAACTTGTCGTACAACATCGCAATCTGGAAAATGTTGGCAATTAGTTTTTGAAACGACTATCAATAGTGTTGTGGAGGTTCAAGAGTCCTCTGCCCGCCGTAGCCTCTTCCCAATGTACTTGATCGCAAAATAAAATCTAGGAGTGCCATGAGATTACTTGAACGGGTTCATGTACATGAATGGACAGCTCTAGTGGTGAGCTGAAGATGCCACTTCCTACTTGCCATTCTACAATTTACGCGCGACTTGCCAAGTGATCTTCTATCCATGCAGCTCTCTAGAGGATTGCTGTCTGTATCTTTGGCCGTATGGTGTGGGGCCATCTACGTGCCAACGACTTCTAATGCATGGGATTTGGACAATGCCGATCCGGAGTGGAAGGGTGTGTTGGAAAAAACTACTGCCCAGGAAAACTTCTGTAAGCCACGCAATGTGGACATCGTCCAAGGTCGACCCATACCAACGAATACGTGGTGGGGGAACTTGATCACGTGTGCGAATGGAACGAACACTCAGCCGGTGTGGGCAAATCCGTATACGATCTTCATGGACACAGATACGGATGGAAAAGGTATTGCTGTCGGCTATGCCTATCATCGCCGATACTTTGGTCAGTATGCCTCTGGTCAGATCAAATTTTACAGTCACAGGAATGTACAAGACCTTACCTTTGGAGCGGAGGAATTTGCAAGTAAGGGATTGAATGGCAAAGTTACCAGTTGGACGGACGCTGGTGCACGAATTGAAGTACGTACGCTCGATGTTAGCACCGCCGGTGTTCTGGAAAGCCCTATTGTGAATGGCATGGCATACATCACAATGTACTACACGGAGTTGACACCGCTTCTAACTTTTATTTCGGAAATTGTCTCCGTCGAGAGCGATGGAAATGGAGTCGATGGGAATTATGTTGGTAACCGTTTTATCGTTTCTACGAACGACCAAAAGTGGGTTGTCTATGCTTCGGACGAAATTCAATTAAAGCGAAGTGGAGAGAAGCAGCTTGTGAATGATAAGCCATACTCGGGGACGATTAGAGCGGCACTCGTTATTGAGGAAAGCCAGCTTGATGTGTATGATACTCACAGTGAATGCATCTCGACCGGTGGTGCTGTTCAAATAGTTGATGCAGAAACTTACGAGCACGTTTGGGAGACGGAAGGAGAGTGCTTAAATGGATTACTGCATTTCGCACTGCCACATCAGTTTGACACAATAGACCCAAAGACAGCTACTGAAGTTTCCTCACTTACAATGTTTTCTGCAACTCGGGGAGAAATGAAGGCGTACATTACATTGACCGAGGAGACGAAGTGGACTCTTACAGAGACGGGTACGATTTCTGTAGATTTTTACCCATCCCAGAGACTGAAACAAGGCGTCAAAGATCTAAGTTATCTGGATGACCAACTGAGAAAGGATATTGATGCTGATTGGAACATCCCGGACCCTGGAAGTATCTATTTTGGAGGGAAAGAAGTGCAGAAGCGAGCGATGCTTTGTCTTATGGCTAATGACAAAATGATCGTCGGAGAAGATGAAACCGTTCTGTCTACTTGTTTGTCGAAGTTGCAAGATCTTCTTATTCCGTTGATCGAAAACACTTGGACGTATGAGCTCATATACGACCAAGTTTACGGTGGGATTGTAACCTCCGAAGGATTTACGACAGGATATATCAATGCTGACTATGGAAACGCAGCTTATAATGACCATCACTATCATTACGGCTACTGGGTATACACTGCAGCTGTGCTGAACTATTTGGATTCAACATGGGAGCGCCTGGACGATCTTAATAGAATCACTCGTCTACTTATTCGTGACGTTGCGACTGAAACGGGCGAAGATCCTTACTTTCCAAAGTTTCGTGCTTTTGACTGGTACCGCGGGCATTCCTACTCGCACGGTCAGACAACGTTTCCGGATGGTAAAAACCAGGAAAGCACATCGGAAGACATTAACTTTTCGTTTGCCATGTACCTTTTCAGTCGTGTGACTGGAGACGTTGAAATGGCTCAAACGAGCAAGTTGATGACGAAATTAAATATTCGGTCCATCCAGACGTACTTCCTACTTGCAGAGGGAAATACGATTCATCCAGAAGAGTACAGGGGGAACTTGGTGACTGGCATCCATTTTGACAACAAAGCAGACTATACAACCTTTTTCTGTTCTGAAAAGCACTGTATTCATGGTATTCACATGCTGCCAGTAACGCCGATATTGGACGTTGTTCGAACGACCGAGTTTGTAAAACAAGAATGGGAGAGCATCCTTTCTCAGGATCCAATCATTATTAACAATAGTTTGGACAATGCATGGGCTGCGTTACTGTATGTCAACTACGCCCGGATCAACAAAGAAGTTGCACAAGAAAAGCTGTGGAATGTTGACTTAGACCATGGACTCACTCGGTCATGGGCTTTATATTGCGCGCATTTTGCTAGCTAACTAAACAAGCAGATGTCCTGCCGATAGAGTGGAATATGATGTCGATACCTATTCTCTTTTATCAGCGTTCTCTTTCAACTTTCTCTTTTGTCCGTACGACATTGCTCTTTTGGTTCGATGAGATTGAAACTGCAATTAAGATAATTGTGTCTACATTCCCGTCTATCACAAGGTAGCTCAATCGTTTGCGTTCTGTTCACTCGGCTTTGTCACGTTCATTTGACTTTGAACCGCTTTGGCTTCAAGCTCCGCTAACTTGTGAAGTTCAGAAGCCAAAGCGTCTGGCTTAATTTTTTGTGAGTGTTTTGCCTTTTCAGGTGCGCGCTTTTCTGAAGTGCCTAAACTAATGGACGTGTCAGCATTGTTCCTAGTACTTCGGAGAGAATAGTCGTGAACTTTTTTGGACCGCCTAGGAGGGCCCCATGCCATGGACGGGTCCATTCGCGTAGCCTCAATTACCTCTTTCAACTGCCGTTTTAACTTTTTAATTTTGAGCTTTTGGTTTTGTTGCTTCTCATAGCCTCTACTTATTTCTTCTCGAAGCTCTACAACCTTATCCCCTGTCGCTCTCCAGTTTTCTAGTTCTAACTTATAATGCTGAACTTCTTCATCTTTATCATCCAATTTATCCTCCACGGCTGCTTTCTCTCGCTCCTGCTGACGTATTTGCTCTCGAAGGATTTCCAGTTCTGCTTCTAAGTCTACATTTTTAGCTTCTAACTGACGATTGTCTTCGAGTAGCGCTTCTGCACGCTGTTGCTGAGTTTCCATTTCGCCAGACAATGTATCATTTGTATTTTCGAGGCACGTCAATTCATCGTGCATTTGATCGGCGTAATTCTTACAGCGAGAATATATTTGCTCTGCTTGCAAGTGGTACAAGGAGGCACCAATTAGCTTGGCAGTTTGACTTAAGACAGATTTTTGCGTGTCTGTTAGCAATGAACTTCTATGTGGCAGTAAAGCTTTAATTGTTGCCAACACTTCTTTCTTACGATCCGTTAATTTTGGACTGAAAGCTCGAATACGAATGCTGGATTCGTATTTTACTGGACTTTCAGAAGCTTTTGTATCATCGTGATATGAGGCCTTGGATAGAGCTGATGCAAGCACGATATGTACTTCATTACTTCCAAGTAGTTTCTCCAAATAGCGTTTAGCTACATCCACAACACCAGACATCTTGTCTTGGTCAGTTAGTACCTGCATGAAATCGTGATGGTCGGAATAAATCTTTAACTGATCTTTTTGGTCATCACAAATCGTGGACACACTATCCAACTTACTGAGTCTCGCTTCCAATTCTTGTGTGTGTTGTTGGAGTAATCGTCGTTCGTGGATGGCTGATAGCTTGTTTTGCAGGCTAGTTACTACTTGATATATAGACATGAAGGCCAACTCAGTTCGGATGCGTTTTTCGAGGTGTTCAGCTGAAAAGCATAGGTATGCTGCTGCATGCGAAGAATTCTTGTGTAACATCGTAACTGGAATAATCCAGTGCATCAAGTTTAATTTAGAATCAAAGGATTTCCACATGGAGATAGATAATGCCTTCTTAGCACATGGCAAGTTGGAGTGCGATTCTGCGAGAGTACACTGTTCTATCCAACGTGGAACTTGCATGGTTGTGTTTTCGTCAAAAGTATCAATACTATGGTATGATAGGAAATCGCTGGAATAGTATAATTGTGTCCTCACTGTCGTCGCTCTTTTGCTTTTACTGTAGACTATTGGAAGCTCATGCTGAATCATAGCGAAGATTTCTTGAATATTATTGCTAGTGGTAATTTTCTCAAGCAAGTCAGTAAGAGCTTGATACTGAACGAGGTGTGCATCTGACGTCTCAGTCTCCGAGTCACTGTCATCCAGTCTTTCGTTCAGAGCATAAGATACCGTTCGTTTATTCGGTTGACTTGGATAGAGTTTATTAAGTGCATTGGCATACATGTCTTCTTTCTGTCCGGGTTCAGCATTTACTTGCCCAATTGACGAAAGCTCCTGGTTTTGTGCTGGATTTTTCATACCAGCTATAATACTCTTCTTTTGCTTTGCACAGCGAATGATCACTTGCAGTAAGTAGCTCATACAGCGCAAAAGCTGCTGCGTCATATCTTTCTCCAGAGTGTCGAGCGTACTAGGTACCCGCAACTTGATGACTGCAATCACCTCTTGGCTGCTTGACGATCCGTTAAAGCTTGATTTAGTAGTGATTGGAAAACAGTAAATTGTGCTACTATCCATCTCATCACTTTCTGATGATTCCTTCTCGACTATTTTCTCGCGCATAAATGCTTTCCACACGCCTTGTAATTTAGCACTATTCATCAAGGTAGAAAAAGGGTAAAAGCAAAGTTTGTCTTCTGAGGCATCATTGCACGAAAAGAAGGCCTGCTGTTCACTTAAACAGCCAAAGAGTTCAACACTAGCACTCGATAAAGAGTTTCCGTTTGCAAGTAGACTATTCATTCGATCGTGAACAATTTTTGTGATAAGCTTCCAAACTTTAACGAGTACTCTCGTTGGTACGGCTTCCGTGATCGGTAATTGACTGTACACTTGAAGCACTTTAGCTGTGAGGTCAAGATGCAATCTTTTAAAACGCTGCAGAGTATCATCTACTGCCGAAGCAGTTTCTTTACTCCGCTTTAATTCCATTTCCAGCTCGTTACGACTAGAGTTTGCAAGCTGATATTGCTCACTCCAATGAATTTGACTAGCTTTGCTTTCACATGAAACTCTTGTCATTTGAGATAGTAGCTCCAAGTACGAAAGCTGATCACCTGATGATCCGTATGACCTGTCCTCATCTCCGTCAAGGCTGGTATCAAGCTCTGCCAATAGGCACATTGTACCTGACATAAGACTTTGATCTTCGATCTGATCGTAATTATCCTTACAAATGAAAAAGATAGCATATTTACTCTTGCTTCCACTGCTTGAAGTTGACGTATCTCTATGGGTTTCATCAGCATTAACAGTAATTCGAACAGTTTGTTCATGCAGTACGCATTGGTGTATTCCTCTCGACACTTTCTTCGATTCTATCAACGTTAAATGTTCTTTAACTGTTGAACGCCACACTTGTATAGATCCTGATGTCTTTCCATCTTGTTTTACTTGTAGTAAGGTGAGATTTGAGGTCAAAAGCGTACTATTTTTGCAGTTGTCTATCAACTTCTGCAAGGTATGCTGTATTTCTGTAGAATTTGTTGCGAAGTTAAAGTAATCCAAAAGTCCTTTGCGCGTCTCGCGCATCATCGAGAGTGCTGTTTGCTTCCACTTGGAAACCTGTACTTCATTTTGATGCAAATGACGCTTCATATCTAAGCCGTATTTTTCAAGCTGTCGATTTTCCTCACTCAATTTGCTTAGCTGCGCTGAAACTTGTCGCGTTTCGTTTTTAATAAGCTTTTGATATTGTTCCCATGTGAACAGGTAACGAGCAAACTCCATGAAACGTATGGCTGGTGGAGCATTTCCATCCATCTCGGTCATTGTATATACTTCCAGCAAAATGGAACTAGAGCCTTCCAAAGTATCTATTGAAAAGCTGGAAAGATACTTTGCTTTGGTGTCTGTTGATTGATCTGATGATGCTGGTGCGATTCCGTCGTAGTAAATTTTCACAAGGCATTCTTCTTGTCGTACTTCACTCATAAATAAACCCAAGACTTTACTAAACGAACTCTCGTCTGCTTCTTGACTCGTGAAGTTTGTGATGAAGCGTTGCAAACTGTGAAAGACAGTGTTTAGAAGGCGATTTAAACGTCGCTCTTGTACTTGCGTGACACCAAGATCTTGTTGATACATCTCAAGCTGTTTTTGATTTGTCATAAGCTGTAGTGACATCTCTTTCGCTTGAAAAAGACACTGCAATGAATAATGACATCGACGGACGATATTTGATGAAAGAGATAGCGTTGTAGTGTCTTCTGCATACTCAGCTTTCGGTACAAGGATAAATGTGGTTACTCGAGAAACAATTGTACCACTTAAATACTGCCTAATTTCTTTGGAATCGGCATCAAGAGTACGTAAAATGTAGAGTATGTGACTTGCGCTTTCGTAATCTGCTTGCAGCTCCTGTGCTCCTGCATGCTTCTCTGATAGCTCATTTGATAGCTGACGCAAAAGTATATTTGATACAGACGTATCACACTCTAGATTACCGTCCTGCTGCACAAGATATAGCGGTAACTGATTAACCTGTATGAAACGACTACTACTCACAGGTGTTCCTGATGTCAGAGCAGGTAGCTGGTCCTCAATTAGTTTAAAAAGCCTTTCATTCGACGTAAAGTCCACGTCACTCGTAGAAGTGTAACAATGGCCACTGCTCATTACAATGCTCGCTGTGGAAAGCACATTTGCTTGCGTCTCAAACGCGTCCGCAATACTTATTATGACTTCATTAACCTTGCGCATAACGCTTTGAAGAAGAATATTACAGTCCATCGTCGCGATGTTTTTATCGACGGATAGATCAGCAAAGAAATTTTCCATATGCACAAAGGTTTTGTGCAAGCATGTCATTCGATCGTTAGAGTTTGCTGTCATTTCCTTCTGTTGTATTGTTATCTTTTCAATTTGATCTTGCTGATTCTTGATGCTCATTTTCGTTGCTCGAAGATAAAGAAATTTCGTAGTGATGGAAACTACCATTTTCATGCAACTTCGTACATAATTGCCCCTCGCTCCTTTTAATGAATTAGAAGGGTGAAACTCCAAGATCCCAAGCAAATTTGGGCGTTCATTGTTTTGCACAGTGCTTTCTTTATCGAAGTTATCCAATCCTGTGTTGTAAATAGGAAAACAGTGATCTTGTAAGGCGATCATTTGATCAAAATCCATCTTTTCACGCCATTGCTCAACGCTTTGGGTCGTACAAGTGCCGTCAATAATAGTCCAACATGCAAGCTTTTGTGTGTCGAAAACCCACAAAACAGCTCCAAGTGATTTAATGCATGCCATGGACTCCATAACTGTGCGTTCAGAGATGTTGAAAGCCTTTGTCGAGTCAGTTACGCCTATAGAAAAGTTGACGATAGACTCGTAAAGCTCTTCATTTTCCCGGAGGTCTGCAAGCACGTCATGAGCGCCTTGAAAGTCGTTATATAGTAAGTTGTATTGTTCTTCTTGGTCATTTACTTTGTTCTTAAGCTGACTAATCTTGTTGGGATGATGTAGTAACTTGGACATAAATTCGGTCATCCATCGCAAGCTTGCCCGCACAAACGGTGAAGCTTTTTCGACCCACTTCCAGCGTGCTATTATATATCCTTTGTAGCTTTCGGAATCTTCAAGTCCTAGCTGTGCTACGTATTGATGAATACAATCATCATTATCGTCTACTTCCAATGACGTTCTATGATCCTCACTTAATCCAAGCACTCCTTTTAATGTGTTCGACACATGCAGTTGCGGGTCATTTCTATCTGTGATGACAAACTCCAATTGCTGGAAAGTAGCCAAATCCTTACACACTGTTGGAAACTCATTTTTAAGTCGCGAAATGAGTCTCAATTTCCAATCAACCTCTTTCGTATAATTCATCACTTCTTCCCATAACTTGGTTCCCAGGCAGTAAGTTTGCTCCCAAAGCTTTGACATCGCCAATTCATTTGATATGCGTCCGAGTTCTGTTGTCGTTTCTTGCTGACAAAAGTTCCTTTCATCAATTTGAAGTTTATAATTTAGAAATTGCTCGATCGACAATCTGACTTTGTCTTTTACCTCCTTTTCGATTTCTCCACTAACGCCTAGAAGAATCCTACGATAGCGAGAAAATGATCCCAATTGTAAAAGCTCAATAGTTTTGGATGTGTCTGAAAGGTGAAGGCAGCGGACAAGTTTTGCTGGCAAACTGTGGAAAGGATAGGAATGTATTCCATCATCATCTTCGTCAATATCTTCTAGATCCACGCAACTAATTTGATCTATATCGCTTTCATTGATTACTACGACGGAGTTATCGTCAAGTTGCGGTACGAAAATAATGAAGAGGTTCCAGTCAGAATACTTTTGGTCACTGTTCGCATCCATCGTTTCGTCCTTAGCCTGACGTACAAAGCGCAGAATCTGTTGCCCACATTGTTCTAGTGTCCTCTCTTTTATCCGCTTCAAATCGTGTTGAAATGAAGACATGCAAGATAGGATACTTTGATAAAATCTGTTGTACTCAACGCATCGAATGAGCTCCGATATCTCTTCTCGCTGCAAATGGTTCTGTTTCTTGTACTTGTCAACTGCAGTTGAAAGTTTTATTTGCTCTTGATCTTTTTGACAACTTTGCTCGATGAGATTGATGATGTGAACAGCAAGAACGGCTAATCTATGTTCAGAAGCGGTAAAAACATTTTTCATGTCAGATCTGGCCAGTACTACCAAGCCAAGTGGTTCTTCATTTGTATTGTCAGATACGATATCTCGTAGTGGAAGCGCAAGGACGAGAGGGAGATAACGTTGAGCTGACATGTTCAGCGTATGACTGCTGCCAGTACACTCTACCTCCTCCAGTATCTTTTGAAGAAATTGGGCATTCAGATTGATCTCTGAAGAAACTAACCATACGCCAACGTAATCACAGGAGGTGAAGAGGCTGGTAAGGGCTGTATGAAACAACTCTTCGCTTGAATGTCGGGATTTTATATCCGAAGCTACCACTAATTTAACAAAAGCATTCCAACGCTCCCATTCTTCCCGATTAGATACTTCCACTTCATGTGTCGAATGTTGAAGCGCCTGAATTTTATGAGAGCTTCTCTGATGGTACATAATGATTTTAGCTATACATTGGGAGAAGGCTTCCAAGGATGTTGCATTCTTGACAAAGTTTCGCCTATCACATTCTGAAGTGAAGGCAAACTCGACAACTCCTCGACAGCGTTGAATATTTTCTTTGCTGTTTTCTGAAAGGAGAGGGATAGCATAAAAATACAAATCTGAAGACGAAAGCGATTCTCTTCGCCATGGATCACGCATCCATACATGAGAAGATGTGTACTCTTGAGCATGTTGACTCACTACAGTATGCAGCAACACTCCTCCAGTTCTTTCCATTTGCATACTGTCTCCTTCAAAGCCATTAATTTCTTCTCCTGTCTCTCTATCAACCGTCCAAAGCCTGTACACAGCTTCATCCTCTAGTTTCTCAAATACAAACAGCGTTTTTGATTCCAACGACAATTTCTTGTCATAGCTGTTGCTAGAAGTAATCGTCTGAGCTATCTCAAGTATCGAACCGCAACCACTCGTTTCGGTGCATACTGCTTGGAGGTACTTCATAATTTCCATTTTTAAGATGTCTCGATGCTTTGTAGAATTTTGATGTTCGATAGTTGATTGTAGCTGATGAATTTCATGACGACGAAGTTGTTCCTGAATGCACTGTCGGATGAATATAACTAGCTCAGGTAGGATAGTTGAACGAAGCAACTTTGTGAAGTTATTGTCTTGATCTTCAAAACACACAACCATGATGGATGCACCAACAATAGATCTGACTCCGTTGGAAGAATAACAGAGGTCCCGATCCGTGGCCTCGATCTCAATAGAGTCAACTGGAAGTATAATCCAGTCATTCTCATGACTGTAAACTATTTCATCTGTCAACGCCAACTGAAGGTATCTGTACTGCTCTTTTAAGGGCATTGAATAGCCCTGATCATGGTATGCCTGCATAAACTGTTCTTGCGTCTCACCTCGTAAGAGGAGCCGCAATAACGGTGTCATGTGAGAAGTAGAAGTTGCTTGCTTCCAGTACTGATAAATAATTTTTCTTAGAAACGTGGTAGAGTATAGTAAGTCGAGCTTATCCTCGTCAAATTGCTTCCATAATGTGTGATGTGCCACGAGCATACTCTGCGAGCGATGCAGATTTTCTTCTAATAAGCTCAAGTCTTTGCATAACTTTTGAATCGGAGATCGCAGTCTCTCCATGGTTTCCATATCAGTTTGTTTGAAAGCACAGTCGTCTCCATATGCAACTATCGAACCCATACCGTCTTCTAAATCCATGCGAAGTATATCTTGTCTATTTGATTCATCGAAATTGGAGTAAGCCGTATCAATCCGTATTTCGAAGTCTCCCATCGCTGGACGACATATCTTTCTCCTTTGTAGAATGAGTTGACTGAGAATAGAGGTTATTGTGTCGAGTACATGCCATGCAGCCCATTTCTCATGGATTAGGATTTGTAGGACACCTACCAGTGCTTCGGTTCTATCGAATAAAACTACAACAACCACTTTTCCATCCTCTGCTTGCGTTCGTAGATCAATATCGAGCACGGAGTGGGTGTGATGTAATGGGAACGTTTCCAACGGTATAACAAAAGCAAAGCTATTGGCATTCTGTAAGCGTATGCGTCCATGCTTGTCTTGACGAGAATCACTAGGTGCTCCTCCATATAACCCGAGTGAAATAGCTTCACCCAGAATTCCTCTGTGTTCTTGCTGCTGCAATTCGTCTATGCAGATCGGATCATGCGCATCAGAGAGAATATACATTTCATTCTGATAGCTTTCTACTATCGATAACTTAACTGTTGAGCGTAGGTAGTGCTTTAAAAATTCCTCTGCAGTTTGTATAAACTCTTTATAATTGTGAGTACTGTCAAGTAAGGATGTACTCGAAGAAATGAGAGAGTGTATGAAATCGACATGCTGCTCTGTTTGGGTTGCATGTCGTTCATACTTTGCTAGAGCGTGATGTAGCTGATCTAGCTCCTCTTGCATGTGTGTTATCTTTTTCCACGGAAGTGTAGCACGGTCTTCTGCAGAGTTATTCTTATTGGGCATCGGCGAGATTGCCACTCCAGCATCGTCACTCGATTGACTATCCACAGATCTTCTTCGTCTTTGTCCAATGTTCATATTGAACATTCAGCTGCCAATCCACAATGGAGAGCCGTTGGATGTGACTGTTGATGGATTCTTAGTTCGCTCATGGCCGTTTTCGGTCGATCTTATATTTCCTAAACTATCGGGTCTAGCTGATCTATTTTTGGCATATTATTAGTTCTTTTGTGTGGTTACCGCCTCCGACGAACACTTCCTAGTCCGCGATGGGTGGATTATGGAGCATACCCGCTCCAACACCCGATGACAGAATGAGGCAAACGATGGCGCAATTGAGACTATCTGATAAGGATTTACAGACACTTTGGCGCAAGTTTTCAAAATGCGACGACGACAAGAGTGGTTCTATCGACCGAAATGAGTTCTATCTGTCTATTGATGAGCAGCATTCTGAACTCGGCGATGCTATCTTTGCCCTGATCGATGAAGATAATAGTGGTCAGCTAGACTTTAGCGAGTATGTTGAAGCCCTAGGCAAATTTTGTCTTTTAAACAAAGAAGACATGCTCAAGTTCTGTTTTAATATTTTTGATGAAGATCGAGGCGGGACAATTGAAGGAACAGAACTCAGTCGATTGCTAGAGATGCTTCATTCTGACACTCCAGCAAGTAATATTCAAACGGCGATGCAGCAATTTGATATGAATTCTGATGGACGAATCGACTTTGCCGAGTTTAAGCAGTTGCATGCGTTGTTCCCTAGCTTACTCTATCCAGCTTTCCGCATCCAACAGAACATGCGGATATATACGATGGGTGAAGACTGGTGGGAAAAGAAGATTGTCGAGTTACACACGGAACACAAACTACTTCAGGAGGAGAGTACTCGGAAGACGCTACTGGAGAATGAAGAGGAGCGAGAGAAGTTTCGAAAGATGAAAAGACAGGAACAAGCGATTCGAATTAAAATGGGCTTCTGTTGCTATTTTCTCTGTCCATGCCGACGACATAAGTACGTTGTGGACGAACAGTTTGACGGATCGGAAAGTAGTAGCGAAGACTATTCGAGTGATGATGAGGTGTCTAAACCAAAGAGGAAAGTAAAGAAGCGACAAGAGAATGTCGTGCCGATCGGTCCAAGAAGACCATTGACTCAAGAAGAACGTCTTGAAAGAGCGAAAAAGAGGAGAATGAAAGATATGCAGGAACGTCCGAAAAGAAAAGATTAACCTTGTCTTCAAGTACCAGTCAATTGTCGTTTGTTTTCTTAAATCGCAGATCGAGAAGGATGCGGCTGAGGTGGCAATACACGATGAATCCATTGTTTTATCTCATCCAGCTCTTCCGTCGTGATCACATGATCCAGCCCTTCGTACGTTTTAAATTCCACGTCCGACACACCAAGTTCCACAAGTCTCTCTTTGGACATTTTGCCGTACTTATAGTAGACAATCGAGTCAGCATCTCCGTGGCACATGAGCAATGGTATTTGCTTTGCTGCTGAGGTGAAAGCGAAGGTCTGTGTATTTGGCAGGTAACAGGAGATGGCCAATACACCAGCGAGGGTGACAGACATTTGGAAACCTGAAAAGAGAGACATTGCGCCGCCCTGGCTGAATCCACCTAGTACAATGCGGCTGTAGGGGATGCCTGCTGCAACTTCCCTGTCGATAAGCGACTGGACAATAGCTTTGGAATCTTCAATCCCGTTGGAATTGTCGTCTTTTGTCTTGTCTCGAGTCTGAATGTCGTACCAAGAAGGAATCATATCACCATTATTAATCGTTACTGGCTTCTTCGTCGCGGTGGGTAGAACAAATTTAATATAAGGCAGTGCTTTAGACAAGTGTTCCATCCATTTGACACAACCATGAGCTGAATTGCCAACTCCATGTAGGAAGATCATCTAATAAGAGAATGAGAATCAGACGACTGACATGGTGTTGCTATGAAAGCCAGAGTACGGTTGCTGTTGGCGATTCAGGAGTAATCGTGATAGTATCATGTTCATCTATGCTCGTGTTTGTGATCATCGTTTCAACTTGTATCAGCACGCGATGGGTGGGATGTGCGAACGCACTTGTGGCGATAGATGTCTATTAAGAAATGTGAGACTCTCGTCCTGTTCGATCTTGAAGAGGTATACTGAGCACATTTTTTTTAAGTGTTGACCGCCAAGTTTTTTTTAAATTAATAGAAGTAAAGAGTCTACCTATGAAGAGAATAGGATATTAATTGTATTCTTAACTAATTATTGAGTGTATGAGCTATGAAAGTATTCCAAGGACGAATGAGACTCAGTAGCGTTCGCGCCAAATGAAGAGCTTTAATTGGTTGAAAATAATGTAAATAACTCTATAAATGCATTTAAACCTTTAGAAATGGATAGTATAGGGTCATTTGGACCCACTTCCATACAACTTCAAATACATGTATCGCGATGGTAATCGTCCTGTAGAAAATGAAACGGATACCTTAGTGAATGCGAGCACATGAATAAAACCGAACGTGCTGTGAGCATGGATGAACCCAACTTGTACGATGATGAAGACATATACGATGAAACTCCAGAAGAAGAACACATGGGCTTGGACCTCGTTGATAATGAAGATGAATTGAAGGTCGAATTGTATGAGGATGATTTCTATGCCAGCCCTGGTGATGATAAAGCTGAACAAGAAGTTGGAAATAGTGTCGAGCTGACTGAAGATTTTATTGAGAAGATGGACAACGATGCAGTGGCCGATACGACTGTTTTGGAAGATCAGACTGAAGTTCAAGAGGAGACGTTATTTCAGCAGCACGAACATGTAGATGACAGAGGAGATACTCCAGAGGAGAAATATTTTGAACCAACTCCCATAGAAACTCGTGAATTAGACGTCGAAGTGACAATTTCAAACGAATCACCCAAGGAAGGTCGCCAAGAGCTGCCATCCGATGTCACTGCTACGGCTTCGGTATGGAAGGAGCTGCAGGTGATGAGCGAGTTACGCGATAAAGCTGTTGCAGAAGCGTATCAACAATCGAAGCGTATCATGGAGCTTAATGCAGCTATAGCCAAGCAGGATGAAGAAATAAACATGCTACGAGCTACAGAGAATGAGTCCCAATCAACTTTCGCACAAGTTGAAGTTCGATTGAAAGAGTTAGCACATCAAAACGCTATGTTACAGCAAGAGAATAGATTAATGAAAGAGGATGCAACACATCTTAATTCGGAAATTGGGAAGCGAGGTATGCATTTCAAAGAAGTGCTAGACAAATGGACGGAAGCGCAGTCAGAGAACACTTCCTTGGAAAAGGAGAATGCTTTGTTAAAAGATAAGATAAAAGATTTGAGACAACGGTATGAAGCAGATGCAGTGGAGCTGGAAAACACAAAAGACGAACGTGACTGCCTCCAAAGAGAGGTGCATCAGCTTAAAGGTCGAGTGGCTGCAAAGACGGCCGAGGCAAAAGCTCTACTTACGTATGGGAATGACGCCCGGGAGCATTTACAATCGCAAAGTGCATCTATCCAACGTCATCAGTATCGCCAGCGGAAACTAAATGCCGTTGCTTGTGATGCTCTATTTCGTATACAAAATGTTCGTAGATCGTTAGCCACAGTACGAGCTCCTATCTTATCTCTTCGTGAAGATTTCCAACAGTTTATCAGGCATCTTCGCCAACCAGTTCTCCAGCTTTTGAGTCGATCTAAACAGTATGCTACAGCCGCACATAGTGAACGCCAGCCCTTGAAGGACGCATTAACATCCAGTGACTTGGCTCGGAAGCATCTTCATGACCAGCTTTGGGAATCTAAGCACAATGCTATTGTTCTATGTCAAATTCGAAGTGCAGCGCATCCTTTACATGCGTATGACAACGCAGGCCAAGTAAAATGTCCTGTGCTACGAGCCAATTACTCAACAGGAGAGGTACTTTTGCGTACGCAGCCAAATACTGAACCGATTCATGTTCAGTTTGATGCAGTGTATTCGGACCGGTCACGACCATGGAGAAGTGATGAGTCGATCACTCCGCTACTACAAAGCATAATAGATGGAAGCAATGGATGCATTGTGGTTTTTGATGGAATGTTACCGCTACAACTCCATTCTGATCCGCCACTTGCCTCTCTCGCTACTCACTCGGACGAAATATCGCCTGTTGAGCTTATTATGCATCAACTTTTTGATATTGTGGAAACCAATGGACATGCCCATCGTGCTGCGGTAACGGTGAGTTTCATGGCGGTGTACGACGAAGTCATTTATGACCTTCTCGGAACCCAAGGTATGGTGCAGGCGTACGAGAATAGAGGAGGTACATCTACTTGTAAGTTTGCCATGCTCGAAGTATCGAACCTCGAGGAAGTGCTTCTGGTCTTACGCAGTGGGTATGACACACTCCAGGCGACTCAATCTTTTCCGATGAACCACCACTTGGCACATCGTGTAATCACACTTGATATTACCTACGAGAATCGACTAGTTGGCGCAGTGCCAGTCAAATCCAAGCTTCAGGTAAGCGGATATGTAAGGTAGCTTTCTTTTCATGTGACTAAGCTTGTCTACATTGTAGATCGTGGAGTTAGCTGCCCAGAGTCGTACAGAACCAACTCCCGACTTGGAGTGGCAGAGATCCGATGAGTCAAAAGTGGTCACAACGATGGAGCAAGGGATCAAGTCACTTATTTCGGTGCTTGCAGACATACGTTTCCAGGAGACAACGTTTGTTCGATATCATAGTTCCAAGCTCACCGTTCTGCTCCAGGAAACAATGAAAGCTTCGGCCAAGTTTCTCGCCATTGGAACTTTTCCTGAAGCGTTTGACAGTGATCCAAAAGCAGCACCAGGCAGTAGTTTATCTAGTCAAACTTCACTTGCAACGATGCACTGGATGCAACAGATTATCGCTGCTGTCCGAGATCCAGTAAATGGTTTCCATGGAAAGCGAGATGGTACGCTGCAAGGATTTATGAGTCGCTATGCCAAAAATAAACAATTGAGTGGTAATGGTAGCTTGACCACGGGTCAGCTACTTACCTTTTCAAGTAGTGCTTTAAGAGAACGTAAGCAGAAGCAAATGAACCGAAGGATTGGATCCATTAGCTGGGAGCGTGAGCTAGAATCCATGGAGAAGCGGTACGGAACTGAATTATACCGAGCACCTTTGCAACTAGCAGCCCACCCGACAATAGATGAATCAGAGCCGCTTAACTTTCCCGGGAATTCGCGATACATGGAGCACTTGGATCAATCCTTTCCTCCATCTCCAGTAGGTGCACAAATCTATCCACACGCATCCGCCCAGTTAGAGCAACGTCGACGAAAAAGCAAAGAATATGAAGATGTAGCTCCTCGCAAATCCGCTGTGAAGCGACAGCCACGTGGTGCCTCTGCAGGTCCATCTCGGAGCTACCAAAACCGTACTCCATCCAACAGCTCCAAGACAAAAAGTAGTCGGTCTGTCGATTCAAAGACATCAACGAAAACTTTATCTGCGATTCCATCTCGGATAAACTCTGGTGTCGCTCGAGAGACGGCTGCGAGTCAATCGAGCAAATATCAATCACCTTCGGAATCACGAAGCCGAAGTCGCACACCAAAAAGTCGACCAGCATTTCGATAAGTGTCCATGAATAATATGATAACGTAGAGATGGAAACTTATCAACTGTGATTTATTACAATACTGTAGTAAATCATAAACGTAGAACTGAGCATTATGGCGTCGTAGGCATCATCCCTTCTACAATCGAAGGGAATAACCACTAGAAGAATGATAGTAGCTACCATTTCCATTCGACTCTTTTGTGGATGAGGAAGGATTCTCTGTTTTGTCGTCTCCCATGATCATAGACAAGACTTCGTTCGTCTTCTCTGCACGCTTTCTCATGCGTTGCCGCTGCTTCTTGGACATTTTGGGTAAACTCATGGACGGAGTGCCGCCAACAACCGTAGGCTTTGGTACCGACTGGTTTTGGTTTCCACTCGAAACCGACGTATCGACTTCGTTCTCCTTATCTTCATCCTTGAGGTCTTTCTCGACCTTCGTCTTTGACTCCGTGGGACTGACTGGAGCTTGTTCCTGCTGCTCTTGCTCATCCAGTCTCGGCAACAACTCTTGAATCTTATCTTCCATGACACTCTTCACTTGATCCACGCTTTCAGTAGGACCTTTAAGCGTAATGCGACGTTCATCTCGAAGGATGTCGATTGTCACGTCTGGGAATTGTTTTTGCAGTGCCTTGATATGTGTGCCACTCTTACCAATGAGCGCTCCAACAATCGACTTGTACGCATTCGAATCAGGCAATTCAATCACTCGGACTTGTGTCGTGTCACGCAAGTGCTCCAGTTTCTCAACAATACGTTCGCGACTTTCAAAGTCTGTGCCATACACAACAATTTCTTTACCAGCCTCTTTGTCCAGTACATGGAACTGTAATCCGGATGAAGTCGCTTCCTTTCGGACGTTCAGGAGGACGTCCGCGACATCCGAGTTCGCCTCCACACTTGATGCTAGCTCCGTATGCTTGTCGATCTCAGACTTGACGAGGTCGACAGCACGTTGCAAGACATCATCGTCTCGTGCATGCACCGTGATGAAGCGGTCTTTATGATTGTCAAAAGGACTCACGTCCAACTTGGCTCCTTCAGCAGTTGCCGCAAGCTTCCGAATAGACTCTCCATTCTTACCGACTAGCAGCGGGACCACCCAGGATGGAACTGGCACTTGAACATGCTGCTGCTTCCACGTTGCCAATTCCGAACGCAAGACGTTTGCGGCTGCTTCCGTGTCTTCCTTGGACTTTGTAAAGACTTTCATACTCGTCTTAGTCGGAAGAGATAGCACGGCGTTCCATTTGGATCGAAGTGATGGTGCCATCTCAAAGAGACGTGGAATAGCGGCAGGTGGAAGGTCTACAAGTAGAGCAATTCGATCGCTAAAGTAGAACTGGAGTAGCTTCTCCACTTCTGCTCTCGCGTTATAGACATTGGCAACGCTGCTGCCTTCAATCACCACCTCTGCATCCTCTCCACTCTGCTTCACACGGATCTCGCACTTGGTTTGCTTACAGATACGCAAGGCGTTCTCATTTAGTTTCGCTGGAGCATCCTCTTTCTCTCCTGTCATGAGCACCTTTGCTGTGGACAGAGACGGAAGTTTCATGCTTTCCATCAGAACGTCATCTGCTTCATTCAGCATCTCGAGGAACTTTTTCAACGGACCAATACCTAAGGCACAACCTCGCAGCTTGACGATCTTGCCATCCTCCAAGAAATTCACACGCATGCCTTCACCCCCTTGTGCCTCGAGCTCATGCAGACGAGCTTCCAGCGCTTCGTATTTGTCGATAAGCTGCTTGAAGTTAACGCTGTCACTGGCGTGAATCGTCTCGACAACGCTCGATTCACGTAACGTCTGCATGACATCGTCCAGACAGATATTCATGGCTTCCTGACTAGATGCTTTGACACGGACTTGACCTCGTACAGGGAAAGCGTCGAGTGTAGCCTCTGGATGCTTCTCACGTAACGCCTTGATCCGCTCTCCTTTCTTTCCAATCAAACAACCGACGGTGAAGGCATCGAACTGAAGGAGAGAGCGATTCTGTGTCTGCAGCAGCGTGTCAAGAGATGCTTGCACGACCTCTAGCTGTTCCTTGGTACCGATCAGCTCTAATTCAGCACCCTTTTCTCCTTCCTTATTCCTTAGGACGCGTACTTTGGCACCACTCTTGCTTTCCAACTCACTCACTGTCTTGCCTTTCTGTCCAATGACAATTGGAACTTCGTCTGCGTCTAGTGGAACGTGATGCACGAGATGAGCGTCGTCAAGTGCAGTGAGAAGCTGCTTGGCCTCAGCAATCGCTTCGATCGTACCGGTCAATGTGATCTTAACACGAGCACTGGCGTCGACACTGTCCCTACCGCCGGATGGCGGCGGTGGTAGCTGCAGCTTACATCCGGATTCCGACTCGATATCCTGCAGCTTCTCACGTTTCGAGTTGAGGAGGACTGTGACGAGGTATTGACAGGTGGAGTAGTAGGACCGCTGGTTCGTGGCATCAATACGTTCGATCTGGTTTTTCGTGCTTTCAAGTACGTCCTTTGGTTCGCCGTAGACACATACATATAACCCATCGACGTCAATACGTACGTGACCACCAGCAGACATGGCTTCCTTCTCTAGCTCTTTAATCTTTGCACCTTTACGACCGATGATGAGACTCAAGATCCGACCGTCCGAGACTTGATGAACGAAATGCTTTTCTTCGAAAGAAGTGATGAACGTCTTGAGTGTCGGGCGGAATGTCGTCAACTGTGCCTTGGTACCAGTTGCAACGATCTTCTTCTCATCTTTCGATACACTCACACGAGCTTCACCGACGGTCGATCGAAGTTTCTTTAGTTGAGCAGCTTTGTCTGCCATGAGGAACTCGGCAAAGAACGTGAATTTATAGACTTCGTAGGTGTCGTCTGGGAAGACGTCTAAGTCGCTTGGACGAACGACGTCAGTCCGAGTGGAAAACTCCTCGACCAAGTCTAGCACGAACGTCTTTGCTTTTGCTACATTCGCTTTGGAACCGCATAGACGGACAGAGTTGGTCACTTTATCAATATCAATGAGACAATCAGACTCTTCCATCAACTTGTTCACGGTCTCACCCTTTCGACCGATGAGTTTCGGGACCACTTCTGCTGGTAACCCAATGTCTTCTTTCTTTGCTGCAACTTGATCTAGTGCCAATCGAAGTTGTTTCTCCTTTCGAGGCGAAGCGCTCGCGGATAGAATGCCATCGCTCTTATTCACGTCGAGATGGAGATGAAGTGACTGCTCTAGCTCATGTAGTAACTTGGACTTTTGAGACAACAGGAGTTTCATCGTATCCGGGTGGAGGCCAACGACGACGTTAGTCGCGAGCGTAATGTCCTCGATCGCTGCTTTAGCCAGCTCTGCCTGTGAGACGACGCTTACAATATTCGCGACGAGAGCAGTGTCATCGATTTCGATGATGGCTTGATGGTCACTTTCCAACTGGCGCAAGTTGGCATAGCCTCGGCCGACGACATTCCCGATGCGAGCTTTCGGAAGAGACACTTGGATGGTGACGAGATCCGACGTACTTTGACCCAAAGCTTGGGCCAGCGTTGCTCGACGTTTAGCATTTTGGAGCTGTCGGATCTGCGTTTCTAGCTCCTTGTGCTTGGCGAATCGCTCTTGACGCTCGGTTTTCGTCTTGTCGACCCATGATTGGAAGTTGTTAAAAGTCTCAAGCTGCGTTCGCTTTTCACCAAGCTGCTGGAGCTCTCTCAAGATCCGATTTTCATCTGCTAGTGGCATGGACGTTGTGGATCGACGTAACTCTAGTTCTTCCATCGTTCGATCGATCAATTCAGCCGTCATATTCGGACGACGAGGTGCATTCTTAAAGGCAGAACGAAGCTTTTCATCCAGTTGCTTACCAACCGTCTAGTATTATAAGCATAAGTATAGGGAGAGACGATATGATAGGTGCATGTATGGTCATCATGAAAGATGATTTAATGATGGAAAAGTAGAGTATGATATATTGGCATAAGGGCATACGTACGGCATTCGCTTCTTTAGCTTTAGTCGTCTCCACCAGTCGTTCCTCCAGCTGAGCTACTGATGCATTCTCCAGCGATGGGTCCATTTCCAAAGTCGGTGATGTCATGCTGGGACAAGATAAGATTGTGACGTCGATTAGAACGTGCTAAGGAGGTATGCAAAGCGATCTTTGCCAGTGGATCAATACGATCTTGTTGTGTGGTCGAGTCGATCATGAAAAGGCACGATCGACTCGATCTCCGGATGTATCTCTTAGAGATTCTGAAACGCTTTTCTATCTATAGACAAAGTAGACAAGCATCCTACTCGGATGAGTGTTCGAGAGCATGGAAAGCTCCAGTTAGGAGTGAAAGGCAAGCTGAGTGTGAAGGAGATGGAGGAATTGCGTCGTCAAGTAGGAATAGAAGGAAATGTATGTTGATAGAGCTAATGCGATCGTAGTTGGCAGAGGCGGTGGCGTACGATCATAAACCGACTGCTAAGGCTCCTAGTCGATCTACTAAGCCAATGACAAAGATATATAAGAAATCTTCCCACGCACCACCTCCAATAGATACGAAACCAGGTAGATGAAGTGCATGATAATAAAGCATTCGATGCTATATTTTATAGATGTAGGTCGGAAGCCGCTTCGTAGCATTCAATACGAAGAGCAATTCCGTCATGGGACGTATGACTCACTTACAATCCGTCCACCAAAGCATCCACCGCGGGACTCTCAAATGGAAAAGCGTGTGCTGCAAGAAGCATATGAAGCGAATCAAGTGGAAGAGCAGATGGGGATGAAGAAAGGGAAGAAACAAGCGCCAGAACAGATACAACAAGTCTTTCTCATGTGAAAATATGTCAAGAAGAGTCCATTTCGGTATAGTTGGATCTAATTTGTAGGTGGAGGAGGTACATAGCGATAACGTTGGTTGGATCCACCCCATCGAGCGTGTAATCCATCTTCCTGCGCTCGCTCTCGCACCATGTCTCGAATCTCTTTCTGTCTCTCCTTCTTCCGACGACTCTCCCGTTGCCTCTTCGTCAGTCCGTCGTTGGAAGCTGGCTCTGGTGCGCTCTTAGGCTTGTTCCGCTTGGTTGGGCCGACGATTTCCCATCCATCGTCGTCATGATCGACCTCTGGTTCGACCAATCTCTCTTCTTGTTTCGTTTCCTCTTGCTTGGTCTCGACTACCTCTTTGGCAGGTTGATCGTCTGGTATTTGAATGTTAGAATACGGCACATTGTACTCGAAGCCACCGTCATCAAACTGGATGTGATACTTGTTATCTCTTCGCACCTAGCGTTTCGAGTCTAAGAATGATCCTTTCTAGATATATCTTTTCTAGTTCATGCTCACGTACCTCATGGATGATACCTGGGAACTTGTGTGGACCATTCTGGTAGTCTGCATATACTCTCTGACCAAGTGTGTACTTTGGAATGGGGTCGGACGTCGGTACTTGCGAAGCGCCACCGACGGCTTTTGGCTTAAAGCGACGTTCTGAGAGCACTTTGGACGCTTTCTTGCGCCCATCGTCATCACTATCGCTATCATTATCACTCTCCTCTTCCGGTAGATCGCTTTGCTGAGGTGGAGATGACTGGGCTGGTGTGTTTTGACCGACAACGTCGCCGGTATAGCGCTCCGGCGTTCTTTCTTTCTTACTCTTTCGCTTCTTCCGATTTTTCTTTTTTCCAGACGAAGTACTAGTAAATGTAGTTGCCGCGGTAGATTTCGATTGCATCCATTTCCAAGTGACAAACGAGATGCCAAGGACCACAAATGCAACGAGTAGCCGCATGAAGTCGATCATGAGGCGTCTAAGGAATATAAAGCGAAGAAAACTGTATTCTATTTTGCGAGTGGGTACAGCTGAGCTGCGCGTCTGTGATTGGCTGCTTTGTTTTTGAAGTTGGCGCGACGCTTGATCGACATCAGCCGGTCGCAGTTGATCTGCTCATGTCGTGCCAAGCCAATGAGGTTTCCACGTATCCACACTGCTTTTCTTTCTAGTTTTTTTCCACCGAGCATGTAAATTTTTGAATGTAACTGCATACGCACGTCGATCGTTTTCGTAGCTTGTTTCGAATGCTGGAGATGAACGTTATGCATCCGTTCTCATGTGCCTGATTGTCGATGCCGGACACGCATCCTGTTTTTTCCTCCTCTCCTGCCCACATATCCTTCTCTTTCTCTATCTTTTCGACCTTTCGTCTGCCGAGAACAAGCGTAGACGTCCTCTCTAGGTCGAATAAGGATGGAAACCTTGATCTTTTTTTCAAGCGAAGTGCGTTCGGAAGAAGGAAATCATCCTTTTCTCTGCCTCGCGTAGACAACAGAGAATCCATAAACGATGGAAAGAATTATCAATGACCCAAATCAAATGCATTCATATCACAAGTTGTCTTCAGAGGCTCAGAGCTAGACCATACGGATCGGATCCACGATCTTTTAGCATGGCACGCAATTGCGAACAGCACTGGCGTTCCAACGTCCATTACGAATCCAATACTGCTCGACCTTGTTCCGATCCGAGGTGGCCAGCGATACAAGAAGCGTCTTATCCCAAAGTGGCAGACGCCTACAGCCCCCTGACCATGATGCACTCGCTTCCGACATACAGCGTCGGGTTGTCGTATCAAGACGGCATGAGTCTATCGTCTAGCATGCAGATAAAGACACCAAGTCCTACACCTTTGTACTCTAGACCAGTGTCGATGCAGCGAACGCCACGTAACAAGGAGATTGCCATCGGTCGATGGACAGCGGAAGAGCATCGATGGTTTCTACGCGGTCTCGAGATGTTTCGAGGACCGCAGTGGGGAGAAATTGCTCGTGTCATCGGCACAAGAACATCAACACAAGTTCGGACGCACGCCCAAAAGTTTTTCACGAAACTCGCTCGAGCGAACCGTACGCTTCCGTACTTTGAGGAGCAGATAAACAAAGAGCGTCATCGTCTAAGCATGCTTGGGTCCCTCACACCAACGCCTGATCGACAGAGCCCATCCACTAGTTTCTCTGCCTTCATGCCAACAACGAATCGGTTTCCATCGAATAAACATAAACTCTCGCCGTCCCGAAAGCCATTTACGAACTATATGAATCCAACGGACTCGTCCGAGTTCGAGGAGCAGCGTGAATTCGTATATCGAACTCAAACGCCGGAGACGTACTCTCGGAACGCAGTGCTTAACATGTCATCGGAAGAAATGCCTTGTCCTCGTCCAAAAGCTCATTCGTCTCTAGTTAGTCGAAAACCAAATCTGTATGTGGACACTACTGTCGATGCGTCCGATAGATCGGATAACATGCTCCCGACGATCTCCGAATCGACTCGATGGGCTGGAAGCAATACGCTAACTCCTCACAAAGATCCTTTTTCAAATATTTCGAGATTCGTCCTTGGTGATACGCCACATGCGGCTGGGAGTAGCCAGTCGACGGATATGGGATTGTCGCTGCCGCCATTGACGCCGACATGGAAACCCTGGACGGTAGTGGAGACACCAGAGACTAGCGCACCAGTGGATGGAACCAGCCGCTGGACTAGCTCATCGCTGTCGCCAATCCGAAGCGTCTGTACTCCTACCGCGATGGGTGATCGAGAGCATCAAGGAGAGCTAGAACTTCCGTCCGTCAATCAACTGCTATATCGAGACGTAGAACAGTAGGTAGACGTCAAATACATATATAATGGGGTATTAGATACACTTAAACGCTTTCGTTTCCGTTGCGTAAGGTCCAAAGGAGCATCCTAGTGGATGTTGATAGAGGCATGTGAAGTCTAGCATCTACGTTATCATCCAGATAGTTGAGAGCTATTCGTATCGTTCGTACTTTCAGTTAGCCAAATGAACTCAAAAGTGAAGTCGTTGCCTACGAATCCAATGCACGTCAGTTGTTATGCATGTGTATGCGTATTGGAGGAAGTTACCATAGTGCTCAAGTGTTGTATGCAGGAGTACATATGTGACGGATAGAAAGAGTCTGGATTGGATCAGCCACCAATGCGTCTCGATCACGAACGTCAGTAGGTGGAAAGGAGAGAAGTGAAACTTGCGTTTGATCAAAAAGTGAAGTAGGATGAAGGACACTAGTTCGAGAGAAGCGTACATGAGGATACTCAAGGTGGTTAATACCACTCGAGAGCTATCCAAATCTCGGATTTGGGGATGGTAGACGGCGCTTGGTACATGGAAGACGACAATGACGTATATCGAGTACATGAACGGAATGAGGCATTCGACGTACTCGGTCAATGCCGTTACTTCCACCCGGAACATGAGTGTCAATGTCTCGTCAATCACTTGTACCTTGTTGTTCCGACGAGACTTTATTAAAATATTCTGTCCTGAACTATTTCGACACGTGCCTTGGATGGTTGAGTCACAACTGACGACTTTTACCTCTTGTTTAAAGACTGGCGTGGCACGAGATATAAACGCCGAGCTACGGCGCTTTTTACTTTCGATAAACTTTTTTGTACTTTTTACTTTTGGCAGTTTTGAAGCTTTATGCGTAAGTGCAGTGAGATATTTCTGTCTGTGCTCTGTTAGTGAATGGTGTACTGTAGACGAGATACGGATGTCTCTCCGAACTAGATAGGCTGCAATGTCAGACTCTTTGACATACTGGTCGACAACTGCGAGCAAGTTTTCATGATCCTTACCTTGATCTCGCAAGAGCATTTGAATGGACTTGGTATTATTATGAATGTCGCGCAGTGTCATAATAGAGTGGATACAATCCAGGAGCATGATAAAAGCTACGCTCAAGGTCGAGTCTGCAGTTTGAATACAAGTGGAGACATAGAGCGCATTAAATAACTATACATGCAATAAATGTTGATTAAAACTAAAACTTATGGAGGTGATCTTGAATTCACGTACCTGGACTGACATTGTAACAAGCTCAGGCTTGGCGTCTTCTGAATGAGATCCAGCCCAAGCGAGTAAATTTTTCATGAATAGCTTGATTCCTGGCAACAGTGCGACGAAAGCCACTTGCTGGTTGGAAGAGAGTGCTGCGAACATGGCACGATACGTTGGATAAATAAATGTTAGCTGCATTTGGACGAAGAAGATGAGAAAGTGTTGCTTTAGCTGCATACGGAGCTCTGGCTCCGTTCTCACTCGGTGGATGCCGATAGTAAAAACTGTGCCAACTATTGCTGAAATCGCCCATGGTACTCCTGATGCAACGATGGCGAATGGTGTTGGAAATGTAATTTGAGCAGCGATAAAGACTGTTCCTGCGGAAGCTGTAGTTGTGAGCATTGACAGCATAACAATATGGAAATGTGATAAATTTAAGTCGGGGATTGAAAACCATCCCTGGTAGAACTCGGACAGACTGACAACAAGTATTGTGAGAAAGGTTCTTATCCAAAATGCCCAGTTTTCTTCCCAGCTCGCGCTTGGAGATTTGATTGGGATAGATTCCAAGCCAAGAACGACCAAAATCGATGGTAGAGGTGCGTATAAACACATGAGTAGCGATTTAAGTAGCGATGTTCTGTTGCAGTGGTCTATAAAAGCTTCCAATCTTTCAAGCGAGTATTTTCCTTGATGAGAAAGCTGTATTCGATACCAGAAGTCATGAATGCTTCTCATGTAAGAGTTAAGTCGACCACACTTGGATCTGGAAGCCTGCTGATTGTGCTCGAAGATATCGATCGGAGAAGGACTCACAGCATTAAGGGCACGCCGAGAGGGCAACGACGATTCATTCGCCATGGTCGCTAGAGAAAGTCGTGAAACTATTTGAAAGCTATTTAAATATAATTGGAGTGTATATCACCTCTCGATGTGCATGAAACGGACTCGGTCAGCTGCGAAGATTTGATGTACACTAGCAGCAAGGACTCATCAATAAAAGTAAATAAAGTATGATTCTACATTCAAATAGAGATTTCTGCTACATGAGCCAGCTCACTATCGCATGTGTCAATGAGTAGTAGTCAGAAGAAGCTATTGAAGTACTCGTAACTATAGAAAACGACAAGATATATTTCTTGCTGAGCTGTAAATTCACTATGTATCTCTTTCCGATGAAACGATCATATTCGTGCACTTATGTAAGACATGCACGCATAAATCGGTTGTAGTCTACAAGTTCATCATCGCTACTTTCGAATTGCCGCAATATGTCCAAGAAATCATCATCCGAAAGCTGAATCGAGTACCACTGAAGCATTTGTCGGAAATGAGCAGCGCTTAGTCTTCCTTTCTTCTCTTTATCGACTGCTTTCAAAGAGCTGTAGATCTGTTTCCACTTCGCCTGAATACTGTTTTTCACCACGGATGAAATGTCGCCTCTCTTCATCGTTTTCATCCTCTCGTTCTTTCGTGAAGACAAGTCTCTCGGTGATGATGGATTCTCGAGTACTGGCAGTAAGCCTTCCACTTTCTCGCTCGTGGCCCCCTTTCCTCGTCTTATTTCACTCGTTAGTTGATGCAATAATTCATGGTAACTCAGACGTCCATTCTGCTGTACGTCGTACTTTAATTGTAACTTGACCATCGCTTCAGCACTAAGGGACAGTCCCAATTCGTCAAGCACCTTTTGGAAACCAGCAACACTGATGCTACCCGTACGATCTTTGTCAATGCGTTGAAATGCTTTAGATAGCTCCTTCCACCTATTCTTACCTATCTTTTGTAACTGTTGTTGGAGTAGAGTCTCGATCGATTCACAAGTTCCACTGGACGCTGCGTACCGATAAGCGCGTGGCTTCTCAATAGCATTTGCGATAGCTGCCGCAGCGACTGCGTACTCTTTACGTACAAGGGACTGTGGACCTGCCTTCTTCGCTTGACTACGCATGACTGGACGTGGGCTAATAGTAATAGCACTGTAGTAGGAGCAGTTGCTGGATATATCCGACATGCCATCCAGCTTGTCTGGGTCACGTCCACCATGAGCGTGTAGCATCTGCAAGTACTTGTATCTACCTAACTTGTTACCGTCGTCGTCCTCTTGTTCATAAGTCTGGAGAAGTTCTCGAGCTGTTGCTTCCTGTACAAAGACCTCTACTCTCTCCAAGACTCGACGAATCTCTGGCAGTGTTAATAGACCATGCCTAGCAGGATCCATGCGTTGAAAAGACTTGTAGACCGTAGCCTGACGGGATTTAGAAGTCGATAGCAAGAAACGAAGTGCTTCCTTCGCTTGGTGAAGATCTAGATACACAACCAACTCGTTATCGTCATCCTCTTCAGCGAACTCATCTACTGCCGACTCAACTTCTTCATCATCATCGTCCTGCATGACCAGTCCTTGGGTCTGCAGCCCTGCCTGTGAATCATAATCCAGGAGGAATCCTCGATAGTAAAACAATTTGTTCGCAATGTACTTGCCAAGAACAGTCGACGCAGCTGTCGAATAGCTCCAACTTCCTTTCTTCAGGCGTTTGCAAAGCTCATGAAAAGACTCGAGGGCGATGCAACCACGACCTTCCGAGTCAGCTTCCTCTAACAGCTTCTCTAATTGCTGAATATGACTCTGGATTAATGTTCGTACCCACGCGATTGCTTCATCTTCCTTCTTCACGGGCTTTGCGACTTTGTCAGATTTCACCAGAGCATAAGGTGGTAACACTGCTCCCTTCCTACTCACTCGCGGAGTTCGAGCGGCATCATCTTTTACTGACGCTGCATCAGCGCTTTCGAGACCTGGGTCTTCAAAGTCCGTGATGAAAGAGTCATATCGCACGAGGATTTGATCAAACGCAGTACTTCGGTCTTCATAGAAGAAACTCAGGAAGGAAGCTTGGTTTTCTTGTAGTCCCATGTGCTTCTTCACGATCGCTTCGAATTCAGTAGACACTATCCGACCTTGACGTCGAATATCCGCTGACCAGATAGCATCCTTCATTGCTTTCCATTGCTCCGATGTCATTTGCGCACGAATTACACGAATGGTCCAATTCATCACTAGAGACTCGGTCGGGGATTTGGCATACGCTCGTTCGACAAGAGCGTGCTGATCCTTTTGAAAGTATTCTGTAGTGTCAAGGACATGCGGTCGATAGTTACGAATGAGTGCTTTGTAGTCCATGAGGTGTCGAGTCTTGGATCCGCAGGATCGGTAGAGAGAGTTGAAATGGTCATTGGGAAGGTCACCAAGGTATTTGGAAAGGACTCGAACGAGTTCCGCAGAGGCGACAATGCCTGCATGACGACTGTCACCAAGAGACAATTCGACGTAAATGGCTCTCCACGAATCATCCGTCAATCGCGACATGGCTTCTTTCAACTCATTCCCAGGCGTAGACAATGCGTTTCGGTTCTTGTACGCGCCTCTGATGGTTTTATCACCGGCAAAGATAAGGGATGCGTTCTCTTGCAAGTCTCTTTGCACAGCGACGACGGCACTTGGCTTAAGTGCATCGCCAAAATGACTAAAGAACTCGTGGTAATCGATGTAGCCATCGCCACTGTAGTCTAGAATGGACATGAGTGCTTGCATTTCTTCCGGTGTCATCGTAATATTATAATTCTCTAGCACTTCCACTAGTTCGCCATATGAGATAAGTCCATTTCCATCTTTATCCAACCCCATAAACGCTTTGTTCACGTCCGAGTACCTCGATGCAATCTTATCACTTAAAATCACCCGAACACGTTCGATGTTTTCATCTTCGCTGACTGGGGCTGCGACCGGCTCACGATGAGTCTTCAAAGATACTTTTCTAGGGTTGCTCCCTTTTTGTGTTAATGTCGAGGTGACACCTGGTGAGCTAAAGGTATCATTAGAGAGTATTGCTTGTGTATCTCGTTTCCCCGTTGCCCGATCGAAAATGAGCGATTGTGCGACACTGTTGGTGTCCGCAGTTAGGAATGGCCCACCGTAATAGCTTAGGAATTGATTATAGTCAATGTCTTCTTGGCTACTGCCACTTGCTTTCGCTGGTTGCTCAAATGCCAAATTCTGAATTAAGTCGTCACTCAAATGCACTTCAAGACTCGTCATAACATCCTTGAACACGGCTTGCGACAGCCAACCTTTTCGCGCAGGATCTGCCTGTTGCAGTGCCTCCTTCACTTTGCTCCATGATACGCGAAGATTCGCACCAAGTACTTCATCCACTTGCTCTTTCAAGTGCGAGTGGATGGTCGATAGTTTCTCGACGTGCTTGCCAAGTCTCGTCTTCTTAATCCTGTCTCGACCAAAACCCGATCGGTTGAGTGCAGTCTGACGCAGCATGCGCACAATATCATCTAGAAACTCCGAGTACTCGAGGTTACTATCATTGTTCTCTTCATACTCGTGCAGTAATGCATTTGCTTCCTCTCGGGATACCGCGACATGATACCTGTCAAACGCCGTGATGATCACATCGAGCGGAAGATGCACTTGCTGCGTTGCTAACGCGAAGTTGGTACCCAAGTTGCGTATGTCCCCGCTCAGGACGAGTTTCTTCTTTCGAAACGTCGGTGGCACAACTGTCGAAGGTGTCGCTCGCTCTGGCACCCGAACTTCATTCGAACTGTACTTGTCGCCCCTCCAGCTGGACGGATTAACAGTACTGGGTGAAGTAGCTACCGTAAAAGAGCGTCCAGAGCGTCCATTTGCACTAGGTTTCTGCGGCTTCGGGGTTACCGATGGTGTGAAGTGGTGCGGACCAGATTGCATGGGAAGCCCAAGTTTCTATCTGTGGAATCCACGTTGCGAGGCAGGAGGATGCAATACGCACAATGACAGGAGCGGTTTGCTACGGAGAGGATCAGACACAGAAGTTGTTTCTTTGTATATTTTTAGACCACGCGCGACTCGGCGCGTCAAGAGAGCATACAATGCACACGAGGCACTATCCATCTTTCACCCAAGTGGTACTGATCCCAAATTACTACGTCCGGCACATTCGATCTACGACTTCACATCCCTTGCAAGCTTCCATTACCAACGCAGTCCTATCTTTTACACGTGCGAAAAACACTTCGGCTTCAATAGACAAACCAAGTCGGTCTCTCGACGAGCACGAACAAAAGATGAACCTATCCTTTCCCTTAAACACTGGGTTTACATGCATCGCAAGCGTACTTCGACCACCCGAGCGTTTTCATTGGACGGAATAGACAATTTTTCAGCTGGTGGGTGCACAATTCGCGGATTTTTTTGAAAAGCACAAACTCGACAAATCTTTTCATTTCGAGTTTGGCGTCCGAGCACACACAAGTCTGGTCTTCAACCTTTCCGAACAATGTTGCGCGGAATCACTCTCTTCGCGACTGCTCTCCTCGCCGCCTCTGGCGCGAATGCCAACAACTTCCACTTCAAAGTAGCAAACAATGAAGCCCAGCCGGGATCGGCTGCGGCACAGCCAGCCGCGTCGCAAGGTGGCGAATCGGCCGGTCAGGCCATGGCGCCAGGAACGGCCAGCCAAGGTGCGGCTTCAGGAACGGCCAGTCAAGGCCAAGCGGCGTCGGGAACGGGTAGTCAAGGTCAGACTGACGGTGCTGGCCTTACGACCCCGGACCAAGGTGGCTCTGCCGGGGAAATGGTGGGCGGTAGCCTTGATACTGCGGGATCAGTCGGCAAGATCGAAGGCGGTGCCGACTGGATGAAGGCGTTCAGGTCGTACCAAGCGCGTGTGCAGGGCGATGAGCCAGAGTGGTCGGATGAGCTTAACCGATGGGTTTCTAAGTACGGTGACTCGACGGAAGACCACTACATCCAGGCACTGGACACTGTGAACACTGCATCCATCGAAGGTGCGCTCATGTACGTCCAGGCCGAAGGTATCAACGTCGATGAGCAGAGCGTGAAGTGTCAGCGCAAGAACAACATGCAGTACATCGTCTTCTACGAGATGACGATTGTCCAGCCGAAGGCTTCCATGAAATACTACGCTGACAATGCTGCTGCTCTACCTGAGTTCTGCCCCTTCGTTGCGATGGACAGTGCGAAATGTACGGACCAAGGAAGCGACCTGCCGGACGAGTGCAAGCAGTACTATGGTCTTGACAAAGAAAAGGATCTTGGACTTTGTGTCGGTGCTCAGGTCAAGGAGACGGACCCTCGTGCCCCATACCCGAACAACTACTGGTTCTCGTACCCGAACTCTTGTGCCCAAAAGGACCGTTCTGAAAAAACGCCTGAGTGCCGCGAGAAGTACCCGGGTGGTCTGTGCCCCGTTGGCAAAGCTCCGGATGGAAAGAACTGCACCTTCTCGTACGAGATTATGGGCTACATTAACATTGATGACATTGTCGGCATCACCAAGATGAAGGATTCCAGTGGCAACTATTACAAGAACTACAAGGAGTTCTGCGAGGACGGAGGTGTCGAATTCAATGCGACGAACGATGGTGGATTCAAGGTCCACGAAAGCATCAAGTTCTGGAAGGACCCTGGTATGAAGGCTGCGAATGCCCACCGTGCCCAGAAGATGGTCGAGCTGTACAACGAACAAGCGCAGAAAAATCCAAAGTTCAAGGCTCTTCCCGAAGTTGAGAAGGTGGCCGAGGCCAACCCTCCGTGCTACGAAAACAGCAAGAAGTGTGCGGACTCGAAGATTGGATGTGGTCGTGGACTCTACTGCTCCCTCTGTATGGAGTGCAAGAGCGGAGGCTCGGGTGATGGCGACTGTAAGATTGCTCCAGAAGACTATGAGTACGACATGGGTTCGGACAGCGGATCCTATGGCGGCTCTGGATCGGCGGCTGGTGGCAATGGAGGTTCCGGTACCAAGGGCGGAAGTGATGACGCCGATACACAAGGCGAGAATGGTGCAGGTCGTGCCGCCATGGGCGCCACGGCCCTCCTCGCATTCGCTGCCATGTTGATGTAGACCGAGAAGCTTTGTTTTTAGATTTTTTGAAGCTTATCTTGAATCTACGTTTGATGCAAAATATTCATATATTCTTTTTACTTTGTATGCAATACGGAGATCCATAGTATAGTTGCAGCAGGATAGGATGTACTTTCAATCCTCTACTATGGTCATGCCTGTTTGCCTCAGAGCCGTTGCTATGCGTGGGAAGTTTGAAGCTATGTCTGTGCAATAAGACGACGGGAACACTTCTCATGGGAAGTACCGCGTGAGTCATTTATGAGCTGGGCTTCATATGTAAGTGCAAGTACAAAGAGACAATTGTGAAGTTGTTTCTGGGTTACTGACGAAGAGACTTGATTTATAGTCTCGTTCATCACGCTCGCGGATCTCGAAAGACGACGCCCGAGTAAAGGGTGGTATCGTCAATGGAAGCCTAGAAAGTTAGGCGATAGATATGGTCACGTCATTATCCAGAGGAAGTCAGCAAGTATGTGATACTGTCGCAGGATTGTTTGTCTGCATTTGGATGACTCGTTCGGACGTGCCATTCTTCTGTAGCGCTCGAAAGAGCGTGCCTCGTTAATAAAAGGTACTCACGCTTTTGGAATCCACATCACCATAAGCTTCTAGTGGCGCGTGCCACCTATTTAACTGGAATATTCCAGCACAGTGACGTTTTTTCCTCTCGCCCAATATTTGGAGCTGGATTTCTCTCAGTAGCATCAGTCATCTATCTGGTATTGAATCTTGCTTTGACCACTAGGAAGAGGTCGCTGTATTGCCGAAACTACTTTCGGTGCTGATGAAACTCGCAGCTTTAAAGAGCGGACACTGGTAACTTGGATAAAGTGCTAGAGCACTGTCGCCATGCTCTTTCACCAATTCAACAAGACAATGGTGGATGCTAGGTTTTCAGCGACATGTACGCACGGATAGCTTGTCGATGGGTGATGATCTACGAAAGAGTGCTTTTAAGTGGATGAGAAGCAAACTAGTTTGGTCTAGATGATAGGAATCTTTACAGGCTAAATCTAGGGGATTGCTACATGCTTTTATAGGTGGGTAGGCACCCCATTTTGATGGACAAGGGACCATTGAAGACGTAAAGAGAATCGAGGTTTGAGGTAGATCGTTCTCACGTTGGGTAGCAAATTCTTAATAAATTGCATTTCAATATAGTTCAACTTTCCAAACACTTGCGTGTGTGCGGTGACAAAGTATGGGCTCACTTGACCGCGGTAGAATTATCTGATATAAAGATAGTTTCTATAACTCTATATAGCTACATCTTCATCGGGTAGGAACGACCCTAAGAACTAAGAACTATAAAGCCCTCATGGGCACTTTAAATGAAATCCGATGCGTAGTATTTACAGTAGGTTCATCTCTCACTACTTATAGTGGTGATTTGTGTCACAAGTGAGGAAAGAATGCATTATACAGCGATGCGTATAATCGCGCTAGTGCTATTCGCAATAGATTTGATCAGGTTTTCTGATACCTTGTCGCTAGTAGTTTGGCATCGCAATTGTACCCGAGTATAAGGAGTGAAAAGTATAGCAATAGCAGATCAATTGCATTAGAGCTAGTACATTTCTAGAACGTCGTTGCTATTTAAGCTACTATAAGCACTGTCAGGTAACATAGCTAAAGTCGATCCTTTCTATGCTGTAGATGGTCTCACGTGTGCCACCACAACAAGCACTGCAGTGCTTTAATACTTGTGGAGTACATAAGAATACTGGTCGGAAGGTGAGGACAAACAAGGGAGATGGTTTTCTACAGCTCTAGTCGCCTCGGTCAAGATAAAGAGCAGTACTGCCGAAACAGAGCTTGGCAGATCTATCCACATCAATTTATAACAAGCAAAGAGATTGAATGTTTCGTCACAAGTACGAGTTCATTGCTTAGTTGGATGGTGGGTTGACCACGATGTGTGCCTTCAAGTGGTCGACACGGTAGTTGAGCTTTTCGACCTGTTTCTTCAAAGCATCACGCTCCGCAACTGCTTCATCTCTCTCCTTTTTCAGCTTCTCTACGGATGAGTCTTCCGAAACGAGCGTGTCTAGTGATATTCTTTAGCTTGTGTAGCGACAATAACATCCTGTCAAGGCGTACCTCGAATCTGACGAAGACGCTTGAGCATTTGCTTTTTGTAGTCCTGTAGCTCAACCCCACTTCCAACAGGTCCTTCCACACCTTTCATCGCCGAGTCCACGGTCACGCCAAGTCCATTCAGCTTCTCCTGTAGCTCCTACATGACCACCATTGGCTCTTATTAGCACAATTGTTCGTAATCTCCACCACATTTTATCTCATGTACTTGAACTTCGGCCTGGAGTGTTTCGACAGTAGGTTCAGTAGCCTATAGGATATTCATTTAGAGGCTGCGAACGGCGTGAGGTGGATAAATGGAGCATTTACGCTGGTCGATGCCATCTTTTCGATTTATGGCTGGTACAGTGTATTTTGATTACGTGATCAGAGTCGATCCATCTGAGAACTTATATGATGGGGAACGGAGCGCAGGCTTCTTCGGTTTCGAGACCAAGGAGGAGGATGGAGGAAGAAGAGATTTGTCAGATAGATCCAAGTCTTGTGACTCAACTTGTTCATACAGTTCAAAAAGCACTTCCAAAGGGAGTGGAAGTCAGTCGATTGGACGTGGAAACATTCTCTTCCGCCTTTTATCCGATCTTCGAGCTATCTAACGCAGCGAGGAAAGCAGTGATACTCGAGATCTTACACTCATCTACAGTACTACTGGAAGACGATGCTGGGGTACTAATAGTTTTAAATTACATACTTTATAAGCTCCACAGGACGTCACATGCACTAGATGTGGATGAACCTACGCCTTCTTGTTGCCCAGAAGTAGACATTCGTACCTTAAAAAGTCTTCCTACCGAACTTCTCGAGTGTTATGCTAGTCGATATGGGAGTGTTCAGCGTAATAAATGTGCGGCGGTGTGGCATAGCGATCACATGGCTTATCGATGTCGGACGTGTGGCTTGTCTGATTCGAGCTGCATGTGTCTCGATTGCTTCGATCCGGCCGATCATGTAGGGCATGACTATAGAGTCTACAGTTGTGCTTCAGGTGGGTGTTGTGACTGCGGAGATCCATTCGCGTGGGACCCGAACGGATTCTGTAAAAAGCACCGACACGACGCCACAGCTTCGACGATAGAGAGCGACCTTACAGATAACCAGGCATCACATATCAATGTGAACAGCATGGACGATTTTAAAATTCATTCTAAGAGTCGATCTGAAGAGGAAGTAGCGTCGGTGGGGCTGATTATAAAGGTCGTCATACAGTATCTAGTAGAGGTATTACAGATAGTACAGCAGGAGTGTCTCCCAGCCAACTATCCTAAATCTACTTCTCCAACGCAAGACGCGATGGACTTGCTCCAGTCGCTCTTTCCAGAAACCAAGTCTCTCGTCACGCCTGTGGAACTTCAGGCCAAAGCCGGGCAATTAAAGTCCCGTTTCTCCACATCACTGCAGATCCACTTTACTCGTCTCGAGAAGTTATTAGAATGGCTACAATGTCTATCATCAAGCTGTCGTTCCTTTCGAGACATCATGGTGTCCACTCTACTCGACTCGTGGACACCTCTCGAGACAAATTTAGATGTGCTCTTGAAGAACGGTGTTCTCCTTCCAGTTGAAATTAACGATGCACTTGGAGTCCTCTACCTTCGTCTACTCTTTGACGCAGACTTTAAGCAACGGTACACGCGCCACTTTGTAACGTGGTACCCGTACCTGATCGAAGTGTACATGTCAGCAAGTCGGAATGGGTTGGAGACAGGTATGAAAGCACTGTCCAAGTTTCTCGATCGACTTTTCTGTCAGCTCTTCCATAGTTTAACGCAGTTAGAAGAACTGGAAGAGCACTTTCAAGAGCACTCGCCTTCGCCATTATCCGTGACAGATAAGCTGCTGACATACCTCGTTCATAAGCTCCAGGTCGTCTTCAAAACAGCTCGACGAGATGGACAGCGTAGGTATTCCTATCAGAAAGACTCGGAAAGCTCTACAGGAACGAGTGGGACGTTAGCAATGAGCTGTACGCATCCACTTATCATGCGTAGAAGCTATGGTCGACTATGTTCCGATATCCGGACACTTGTGATGCATCCACAAGTCGCGACTAATGCCATTCGCTCTTCCTTTGACTCGGGTATGGATGACGGTCATCAGGTACGAGACGAGAGTGTGTGGTATGAACTAGTGCAGAGTGTAGCAGCGTTACATTATATGGATGTCCATTCGCGCAAGACTGGGCTGCATGTTGAGTTTGAAGGCGAAGGATGGACACATGCGTTTATCGTAGCGTACGAGATGAACCAAGTGATCCAGGCGATAGGCAGCGGACTCTTGTCTTTCCGTAAAAGTAGCGAGGCATGGACAAGAGCATTGATATCGCCGCTTCTGAAGGAGATCACGCACTGGTCCATTGCTGTCGGATGCACTCCTTCTCATAGTCAGTCTAGTGCGATAGATGTGCATGATCGTAGTCTTCATTTGTCTTTACATCGTCTCTTGACTGGCGTACTCATCCATCTATCTGATGGACAGTGTCTTGTAGAGTTAATAAACAAGCACATGTCTGTCGAAGAACAGAAGATGTTGCTGCAGGCCCCGTTGGAGCTCTTGCTGTTCACGAAAGAAATTCATGCTGGACTATGGGCACGTAACGGCACGGTCATGCAGCATCAGCTAGCGCACTATCATAATCGGAACTGGCGGTATCAAGGTCTTTTAAACGACTATTGTCTCTTGCAAGCGACTGCTCTTGTGCTCCCACCAGGAAGTCTAATAGCGCAGATGCGAAGGAGTAGTTTGCTATCGCTAGATGAAGACGAAGAGATGGGAGAGAAGCACGTCGTGTATTGGGAGCAGTGTCTGACGTTGATTGCACAAATCATCTCTTCTCCTGTGAAGCTAATGATGACGAGAGGGATGGACGAGAGTATCGTCCAGAGAGAGGTGGCACACTGGTTGGCGTTGCTTGCTCCTTGTACGCGTAGTGATGTGGAGGGAAAGATGGATGCGAGATTGCTGGAGCAGGTAGCGGAAGCAAGTGAAAAGGACGAGGAGGAAATGTTGTCCGATGCATTGCGTGCTTGTGGCGAGTATACGAATCCCCAAGTGTTGTCGAGTCAACTGCATAACGTTCATGTGAGTGGCTCGAGTGTCGGGAGTAGTATGAGTGGCAAGTGGACGTTACGTACAGAATGGTGGGAACGTGTGAGTAGTTTGTATGAAGGGTTTACGATGACAGAGTCGCATGTTTTGGAGCAGAAACAGAAACGAAAGCAAGAGTGGAAGAGAGATGTTTACTTGTCAGAGTCATGGCGAGAGTATCAAGAGCAGTTAGCTCATCAAGTGCTGAATAGCCTCGAGTTTATGTCGTTTGCCCTGGACATATTGTCCAAATGGAAGAATCAATCAACGGAGTGGGAGGCGGTGGCTTCTAAACTAGTGTATCTGATCGACTGCGGTCAAGAGCTACTGCGAGAGGAGCTTGTAGGTCCTACCGGTACGTTCTTTGACTTGCTTCGACTGGAAGAAGACGTAGGAGAGACAGAGACGAGGTGTATTCTTTCCTATCTTGTAGACATGACTCATGAAGACTCGTCTAAAGTCTCCGAGGAGCTACAGCAACTAGTCCAACGACTTCTTACTCGTATTAAGGAGAAGAGTACAGCCTGTGCTCAGTACTTGGAAGATAAGAGTAAGAAGGATCCGGTTTCAATTGAGCAGAAGCGATCAAGTAGGAGCTCTTCGAATGCTAAACAGCGTCAAGAAGAGATTCTAGCACGTATGCGGGAACGTCAGCAGCAGTTCATACAGTCTCAGATGGCGCTCGAGTCAGACGATGAAGAGATGGTAACGGCATCAGTAGATGATATAGATGCTAAGAGTGATGAAGAGGATGAGTGGGGCTTCCCGACAGGTCCTCTGACGCTAGATCTCTACCTCTCGCACATCCAGTCTGGTATCCAAGACCAGGTCCACAGGATCCTGCCAAAAGTAGTGTCTACGAACGCCACTTCACCTCAGTACAAGTCCCATCAACCTGTGCATGGGACGATGAAGCATTATGTTACGCAGGATAACGACCCGCCTGCTTTCTGTGGTCTACTCCCTCGTTCCAATTCATGTGATACGCTTCCTGACCGTCCGACTGTTTCTCATACAGACGAAGAGTGTGTCTTGTGTCGTCTGCCATGTCGATCAGACTATGGTACCGTTGCGTTGATCTTATCTTCTTCGATCCTGTCGAAACTTGCTTTCCGGACGCCCACGTTGTCCTCTTCGTCTAGCAGTGCTCGAGCCAATGAAGTACAGGCACTGGATGCCATGGATAGTATCGTCTGGAGCTGTGGTCATGTCTTGCATCAACAGTGTCTCGATGGTTATCTCAAGTCCCTTCGAGAGCAAAAGCGCAGCCGACAAACAGTCGGTAACGCCCAAGTCGTCGATGAGAACGATGGAGAATTCATGTGTCCAATGTGTCGTCGTCTAGGCAACGTCTTGCTTCCTTGCTTGTCTACTTTATCGACTTGTAATGATAAGCATGCTGTAAGTAGCTTTGTTTCGTTCCTACAGACGCAGATGCTACGAGATGATGCAGTACGTAGTCGAGCAACTAGTACCATCTCGAAGGTGAGTTTCGATGAGCCAAAGACACCTTCTTGGCTACGTCGTGCTAGTTTTTCATTAGTTGACACTTCCATTCCGTATGTCCATGAGTATGGCCTGATTGAAAGACAAAAGGAGAGTCGAGCGACTGTCCATCGTTTTTTTACTGGCGTCCAGGACCGTAAAGTTCGGGCGACGTTTCGTGTGCGGATGCTAGTCGATGGACAGAACTCGTGGCTTTCGATGAATCAAGATGCAGCGATGGAAGCTTCTCTTCGTGACATCTCCATAGAGACTGCTCCCGTGAAAGAGGAGTGGCGAGTCTTGTTGACGATGCTACTGAAGCAAGTGGAGATGCTGTCGTATGCCGAGAACCGGTGGAGTGTGTCGCTTGTGGATCCGAGTCGATTGCATACGTTGCAGCAGTTGGTGGATCTTGTCGCGAGTAGTGGTGACGACAGTTTAGATCAAATGGCCAAGGACGCAGATGGCGTTTTATTCGGTCGTCAAGTTCTATTCGAAGAAGAAACTCTCCTGAAACTATATGGAGGACAGGCAGATAGTGTCGATGATATGATGTCTATGCCTGTTTTGTTGAATGCGAATGTCGTAAACCTCCTTCTTGTACGCGGGATTACCCAGAAGCGCATGTCGACAATGACTTTGGAGCCGATGCAGACGATGCTGTCGGAGACGCTGTATAATGCCCGTGTCGTAGCGTCTGTGTTGGTGCTACAAGCCGTCATCGCTGTCGTGATGGAACAAAATGGGAAGAGTGGAGATACTGGATCTTTTAGTTCTCCGAACTTTGACAGCGTCGACGCATTGGAAGACGCTGCCGAGTACATTGGTGCGTTGCTTGTTCGTTGCAGGTTACTCCAATCTTCACATGTCTCCAGCTCTATCTGTTTGAAAGATCATGTATCGGAAAAGCTACTTCCTCGACTACGAGATCTGCATATCGTGACACAGAGTTTATTACCGTACAATACGGAAGACATCCTTTCTGTGCAAGATGAACCTGAGCATTGTGCTGTATGTGATTCCCTCTTTCCTGTCATGAACAACGCCAGTGCCATTGGACAAGTCAATGCCATCTTGCGTGTATTCCATTTACCTTCATTATCAGCTTTCTTTCGTCAGGACCGCTTTGCACCTCTCCAGAGGTCGTTGGTGGATATCTGGAGTGCTCAATTGGAAGCGTCTTGTGCGGTCTTGCGTAGACATGACGTTGGCATCTTGGATGTCCTGCAGGATAAAGCACGATGTGCGTCGTCACTGCTCATTCCCTTGCCTCGTGTCTACATGGACATGTTTGTTAAGTATGCCGGTACGCAATGCAGCCGATGTAGTAAGCCAGCGACGCACCCGGCGATCTGCCTGTTGTGCGGCACTTCGCTCTGCTGCTTTAAAACGTGCTGTCAAGGCGTTGGAGCCGTTGGAGAGTGCACGCGACATGTGCAGGAATGCAGTGGGGGTCTGGGAGCTGTGCTACTTTTGAAAGCTTGTGCCGTGATGCTGTTTCTCGGGAACGACCGACGATGTGTCTGGGGGAGCTTGTACGTTGACAAGAACGGAGAAGAGGATCCGTACTTGAGACGAGGGAAGACGTTGTATTTGGATGAAGAGCGTGCTCGAGCTTTGGAACTGCTTTTGCTTAGCCACGGATTTAATTCGAGTAGTGCAGTGCTGGCGAATGTGACCAGGAGAGAAGGCAAACGATATTGAGTGCATTTTTTGAGTTCAATTAAAATTCAATTAATCATTTCATTCGAGTAAAACTTTATGACGAGGATGTAGATTGGATCTAATCAATGCTTTAAGGCGTTCCTTCGGGTAGATCATTCATAGGAACATGTAGCTTTGAAGCGATGGAGTATTTCACCGCAATTTCGTCTACAAGAACGATCATATAGCTATACGGAGTGAAAATTTTGAACAATGTGAGCAGTTAGTGATCTTGTATCTCATCTTGTGCTCAAATGATCACGGGTAGCGTTTGAGAACGATGGAATGTGTATTATAGAGCGGATATTGAAATCAATCGATTGACAGCTAGGTGGAAGAATTGATTTTAAATGCAGATAACGAAAGCGAGCACGTTTGTTGATATAAACAGCTTCTCAGTTCTTTTGGTAGGAATGGTAATCGAGACAATGCTTATCTGAGAGCGAGACTTTTGTTGGCTAGCAATTTTGGCGCCTTATCACTCTCTTGACTTAGCGAATAAATTAAATGGATACAAGAATTACGAGACACGAAACAAAAAATAAAGAAGCAATAAAACTGCTACTGAATAATTGATCTTAGACAGAGTTATCACACGGATCCAGCCTGAAATCTTTCCCTCCTAGATACAAAGTCGATGCTCGGCTTAATTTAGCTACACTGGGCGCCAAAATGAGGAAACACCGTTTTTAATCTATCTCGGACATTTTTGCGAATTACAACTCTCAGTTCGAACACAAGGTATAATCCATTCATTAAAAGGCTGTATTTATACTAATAGTCGAATATATGGCTGTTTAGAGGATTTGACAAACAACTTCTTATTTAGGTATGACGAAACAAGTCAGAGAACACCAGATCCCATACTGAAACTAACTTTGTAGTACCAGCCAGAGGTAAAGAAGGGTGATTGGAGCGTTTTGTGCAATCGGTAGACTCCAACTCGTATTTGTTTTTCAAAAAAACACTTTTATTGACCGTTCCTTAATTTTTGGCAGCAAGTGTTCTGCTCTTCTGTTCATTATGAGAAAAGATCGGGCCGCCTTTAGCAAGACCCACCATGGTTTGGATGACGTCCATAATCCAGAGTAAGCGATTTTCCTCCGAAGGCGATGACGCGGGTTTAGCCGTCGGGTTCACATCGTCCGCGACCACTTTATCCCACTCCCCTTGCTCGACTTGAGTTTTAAAGTTTACAGCGTTTGCCGCACTTGTAAGGAAGATGAAACACAAG